>VDFB02304498.1:0-41928 GCA_007258455.2 Sequoia sempervirens | reverse complement strand
CAGAAGTTGGAGGAGATTCGATACTCATCCACTGCAATCATTATTGCTGGAAATATAATCTCACTTACATTATTAACTCCTCCAGCTGAACCTTTCTCCCCAACATACTTCGTATCAGCCCTCCGTATCAGCATTAAAAACAAATTTAAGAACTCAGATTTTGAAAAAGATTTCATTGAAATGATATGACATTAACTCACTGCAGGCTCTCACACGCTTTATGGGTGTTATGGAGTATATTATTTGATGTATAGCTACCTCGCCTCCGTTGATGCATAGTTCTCTATATATTGGTAGAGTCCTTTTTGTTGTAGTCACTCTGTCAGAAGAGTCCAGCTCCGTAGAGATGTAAGGAGTATGGTGAGTTGTAATAACTCTCAAGAGTCCAGCTCTCAAGAGCTGTAAGGAATTCAGAAGTCTGTAATAGTGTGTATAAAAGAAAGAGCTGAAGCTTCGTAAGCTGTAAGGAGACGTAATAGGTGTATGGTAGTCAATGAGCAGAAGCTCAAGCAATTGCCAGAATGTAAGTTGTAATGGTCTCTGTCAAGGAGCAGCAGCTCCAGGTATTGAGCGGCAGCTCAACCATTGAAATGTTTGTTTATGAATGAGTAGAAGCTTAGAGTATTTATCAATGTTTTGATCTATTTTAAAAATCTGTTTGTTTTCTATTTTATCCCCGTTTCAAATCCTACAATTATATGCGCTTTCCATATAATCTGGAGGAATTCGATGCTCCTTGTTCTGAACTAGAACGTGGTTTTCATTCCGAAGTAGATGGATAGTAACACTCGTACACACAGAGCATCGTAATCTTCAAATATGCTGAAATACTTCAAGGGTTTATTGCTACAGTGAATACAGACGAAGAGTGCAAGGCGTTGAATTTTTCTGAATGTAATTATTGACCATTTATACAATTCTTGACTAAGTGGAAGGTTCGATGCCATTACTTTTAACGTTTTTTTAAGATATTTTATTAAATCAATCGCAACATTAGCCAATATTTCATATTACAAAGAGAAGATTCCTTGTATCATCTGAGTTTGTATTAGAATGTAATGTTGGAAAGTAACTTCTCCCGTAGTACGCGCAGTTTCTATAATTTATTTTGGAATCTGTCAAACCTTTTAATGTGTTGCTTTAGTTATTTTTTCCTTCGTTTGCAAGATTGGAAGTTTCTTTCAGCGGTTAGTAATGCATCTATTTAAACTGCGCTGTTGTAGCCATTTTGATATCAATCAGATTAATGAATATAATATGTTTTATGCTGTAGCATTCTTGTCTTTGTATATTACTGTTGTTTTTCTCTTTCTATCAAATTGGTATCAGAGCTAGGTTAAGAAGTTGAGGGTTAGTAAAAGATTGAATCCACAGATTAAGGGAATGAGAAGTCACTGACCAGAAGGGGATTTGAAAGTCATGGAATTGCTATTATAATGAACCTGCAAAAATCAAATGAAAGAAGCCAACATGGATCAAGCCCTTGTTCCCATGCAAAGTTGCTAAAGGAGATTGATTCGTGTCTTGAAAACATATGCTGTTAAAGGGAGAAGAGATCGCTGTTCTATGCCAGGCGTTGCTTAGAATCTGAATCATACATTACAAGTGACAAATGCTTTTAAAGTGTTATTATCATTGCTGTTGTTAGAGTGGCATTGAGATAACTGTTTCAGTCAGAAAGTGGATTGTTGTTTTTTTTTTTTTTAAAGTTGATCAAACAAATTTTGTAGCTTGAACTAATTATTGAAGAGGAAGTTGGTGATATAGAAGACTAAGGTCTTAAAAAGTTCCAGTTGTCTTAGAAATGCAAGGTAATTTCCAAGTAATATTGTTGTTTTTATTCACAGATCCAAGTCTATTATTAGGAAATTGCAGCCAAAGAAAATCAAGAAGCCAAAATTGTTTGAGAAGAGTAAAGAAGACCTAAAGAGAAGAGATTAAAGGAGATCGACTGAGGTATGGTTTTGTAGATTGCAGTTATTGTTTAGTTAAAGGATTGCAGAATCGCAGTTCTATTCATTGCAAATGTCAAATGAAGATTTAAGTCAGAGCTAAAGAAAATTGCAGCAAGGGTTTCAAATATACTGCCACAACTGTTAGATTTAATCGATCAAAGGAGAAACTATGGTAAGAAGAGTGGAGAGACATAAAATCATGTGAATTTTAATCATTTTCAATGGGTAAAGTTGGTAAACGTGTTAAGAAAGAAAATGAAATTTTGTAGGAAGAATTGATGAAAGTTAAAAATGATAATTTTGAATTTATAAAAAGAATAAAGGAGTTGAAAATGGAGACATATGAGTCTGTATGTGAAAGGAATTGCGTAATGTTAAAAGAAAGAATGAAGAATTAGAAGAAAAATTAAATTTTTTTGATGAGGTTAAGAAAATGAAAGATGATTTTTAAGGAAAATTGAAATTGTTAGAAGAAGAAAATTGTTTACTAAAAGAAGAATTATCAAAGTTGAAAGAAGAAAATAAATGTTTAAAGACAAAGCCATTGATAAGTGATGTTGCTTGTGATACAGAGGATTTGTATTGTTAAGTTGATAAATCAAGTAGTTTGTATGATATGGCTAATATTGATATTGTTGAAGAATGTATAGAAGAAGAATGTGAAGATGATAATGTAAATAGTAATAATTGTCATAAAAATATGTTGGTTCGAGATTAATGGGAATAATGGGTTATAAAGGTGAAGGGTTAGGAAAGAATGCACAAGGAATAAAAGAACCAATTGAACCAGTTATGAAGCCAAGTTTAAGCAAATTTGTTTGAGAAATGCTTGTATTCAGTGCTCCCATTGTAATAGAGGTCATATAAAAGATACATGTTGGGATCTACATCTGTGTGCTATTTGTGGTTTTAGAAATCATTTGGAAAGAACTGTTGGCAAAGAAATTGGAAGATTGAACTGTGGTTAGAGTTTTGGATCAAATTGGCAAAAGTCGACAGGTATGCGAAAGGTTTGTTTAAATATAAATATTGATATGTGAAATCTAATAGTGATCAACAAATGGTTGAAGGTTTGACAAGACATGATGAAAAGTGGAAAGCTACATATAGAGAGATAACTCAATGCTTGAAGGACTACCATAGCAGCTGGTGAAGAGTTCAAGAGAGATCCACAAATATTGAAGATAATTTGAGAGTATCGTGAAGAAAATAATTTGGGTGAGTTTGAAGACTTGGTTGCAAAGTTGAAAGAATTTGTGCTCGAAATTAAGGGGGAGTGCTGGAAAGTAATTTTTCCCATAGTAGCACAGTTTCTATAATTTATTTTGAAAGCTACTAAACCTTCTAATGTGTTTTTTTAGTTATTTCCTTGGTGATTTGCTTGAAAGATTGGAAATTTCCTTTTATTAGTTTGTAATGCATCTATTTAAACTGCGCTGTTGTAGCCATTTTGGTATCAACCAAATTAATGAATATAATATTTTTTTATGATGTAACATTCTTCTCTTTGTATATTACTGTTGTTTTTACTCTTTTTATCATGTAAATGATAAATTGTATATTATTTATGGGCACCATCATACCTATCAATAAAAGAATAAGACTACTATGTTTAACTATACGAATCCAACACGAGTCTTCTATGCAATAATTCTTTTTAAGAAACAAATATGCTACACCATAAGTTGGAAGCCTACGAAGTATAAAGTAAAGTCACTTAGAGAAAAATTATATCATAAAAATAAAGGCTAAGTCTTTCCAATCGGCTATAAATAACTTTCATTAATCAAAACACGGAAGTTGAAAGATGAGAGCAACATGAAAGTTTTAATTTTTAATCACATAATAAAGTTGTACATAGTTTTTCAATAGTTGTGAATGGGAGAATTTTAGCATATTAAATTCAATACAAGGACCATTCTATTCAATAAGATCATTGTTTGACTTTAATATAAAAACATAAATTGATCATTTACATGAAAACTCTTTATCGTTAGTTTAATAATAACTTATACTAATAGATTGTATGTTGTCTTGCATCAATTCCTCTTTGATTGTCATGTCTAAAATAAAGTGTCTAATGAGAATGTTTCATGTTTGAAAACAAGCTTAACAACCTTACTTTCATTTATACATACTATAAAATATTTCCAAGTCATTTAAAAAATGTAAGCAAATTTACAATTTAGAAACCATTTCACGGTGCATTTTTTAATCTTTAATTTGATATAATTTACATTAATGTATACTTATCTTCTCTAGTGGCCAATAATGGTCAATTACATTAATAGTGTATGTGAAAAAAATAGCATCCCTTTAGAAAAATTACACATAGATAGATTAAAAAATTATTCAAAAGATTTTAAGCTCATGTTGAATTACCTCGTGGCATTGATGTAGATGCTTCTATCATAATGTGCCATTGATAGCCTACTTGAAGAAGCTTCTTTGCTAAGATACTTGCACTTCAATACAACTTTTGAGATTCTTGATCAACTTTGCTAATACTGGACTTAACTTTGTTTGTGTGCACACATCATGATAGAGTGCCTTCTAAATGCTTATGATGAAGGGTCGTTGCTAACACATGGTTAATTTAAGAATTGGATATTATGCACGGAGGTGTGGATGGAGTGTGTTTAGGGATAGGAGACGGATTAGTTGACAATTTGGAACCTTTGACTCTCCAAACTTGGGAAGATGAAAAATGATGGGTTGATATGAAGGTGTGCATGGAATTAGGACAAATTTCTTGATATACTTTCTACGTCCCTTGAGAATCCTACTTTTTCCTTTGTGGACATCTTTGATGGATACATTTTCATTTTTTTATTTTTCCCCATAGTTTCTTTGACTAATGGAGTTTGATAGGGATAATCTTTCCTTGTATTCTTTGGTATCCATGTGTATTTGATTTGTCTGATATGCTTCTTAGTTTCTTTTGCTTTGATGATGTTCTTTGTGCTTTAATTCAAATATTTATTTTCATGTTGGTCCGAATTTGTGGATGAGGTGACAGGTGGATGAAGATTCATGACGTGGCTAGTTGTAGTATTGGCATCAATTTCATCATAAGGATTCTTTTTGCTCCCTATGTTGATGTTTGCTTGAGACATAGTTGCCCCTAGTATGGTGGTAGTAGCAACTTCATTCCTTGATTCTACTTGTTTTGGGATGTCTTGTTCAGTAAGAATTCTCTGCTAAATGACCATTATAGATGGCATTGTTTCAGTTTGCTACTTTGCTAACTCTGAAATGTCCTATTTTCTCAGACCTTTTTCTTTGAGTGGACAATGTTGGATATCTTCATACATGATTTCCTCAGTCTAAATTTGGAATATATCTAATCCTGATGTTGACAACACAGTTTGACTATAGGAATCAATAACCTGCTCTATTTATGTAATAATGTTAGGAGTAAAGGAATCCTATTCTGAAGGAAGATATTCTAGGTGTCCATCCACAGAAATCATCTCATGGGTAGATGGAGGAGTATGTGTTATGTGGATATGATTATCTTGTATAGATAGTAGAGTATCCATTAGATCATTATAGTAGCTTGGAGATACAAATTATTGATCTTGAATGATTTCAGAATTGCTTTTGACATGCTTTGGATCAAGTTCTTGACATGGATCAGTTTCATGTGATGGATTGCTTACAAATGGTTCTTGGACATCATCATTAGGCATGGGAAGTGGCTCAATATCCTCTTGATTTTTGAGTGGACCTGGATCAAGTGTCGAGTTGAGGATTCCTTCAATATTTTCAATCATGAGGTTGAAGGATGTCAATGTGTCTTGGAAAGGACTATTTCTATACTTTGGTGAGAGATGTTGATCATGCTTTAGAATAAATTCTTGAGATATGTCCTCTAACTCATTAGGTGATGTAGATATATTTTCAACATGATCATTGGTTGATGGATCGTTGATTAGAGGATTACAAAATGTTAACACTCCTTGAAATAGATCATTGTCAGATATTGTTGAGGGATTCTTATAATGATCAAAAATTGATTCTTGATGTATGTTGATTTGATCTTCAGATGAAGTAGAAACATCTTCAAGATCTTGATCATTATTTTGAACAATTGTGGTGGAGATATTGTCAATTCCAACGTTAGTGGTTGAATCTTGATCATTGTCCCCAATAGTTTTTATTTTTGATCAATCAAGTCTTGGATGATATTTTTGAGTCGAACGCAATTCGATGTTGTGTGTCCCTTTATTTTGTGATACTCACAAAGGTGCTTCTTGTCATACCAAGGTGGTTTTACCAGGGGTTCTTGACAGTTTGCATAAATAGGGATTTTGATGAGATTTTCTTGTACCAACTATTGCATGACCAATTCGATTGGTCTCCCAAGTGGTGTGTATTTTTGTTTGTTACTTTGTCAAATTAGTACTTTAAATTGACCTTGTATTGATTGATCTTGAGATGTGTTGATTGATCTTTGAGATGTGGTGATTGATCTTCGAGACGTGGAGGTTGGATTTGTTGATGTGGTTGATCTTGATATCTACCTTCTTGACATTGGATATATTGTTCTTGATGTGGTTGTGGACACAACTCAGTTCTTTGATGTCATGGTTCAACCAATGGTAGAGTGTATGGATTTTGGAGTAAAGATGTTTCTTGGTGCAATGGGTCAACTATTTTTGTAAGAGAAGAAATTTGATCTCATAAAATTTGATCTTGATCTTGATACCCTTGATATAGTTGATTTGGATTTTGTTCAAGCATATTTGGAATGCATACTTGTGGTGTTTGAATGGGATCATGGACAAACTGATTTTGGACAATGTTTTGATTTGGGATGATGTTTAGATTTGGCATTATGGGTTGAACTCGAACGTTGTTGTGGTTGGGAATCACATTGCCTTTTTTTAGGTAACTTCGATTTTCCATGGTATCACCTTGACTTTGATCAATATATGGACTTGTTAACATCTTGTTTGGACTTTGAACAACATTTTGTGTTTTGAAAACATATCCATCCCAAAATTCACCAAGTGTGGATTTGAAATGTTTATGTTTGGTAAATTTGTACTTGGTATATTCACATTTGACATGTATGGATTTGGTGGGATGATGTTGTTTTGTGGAAGACTCATGCATTGAGTGTTTGGTTGATAGATTTGTAAGTTTGGAATTGGATTTAAACCTACCATTATAAAAGGTGTTCCAAAATTTGGATTGGGCATACTCATATTT
Source organism: Sequoia sempervirens (assembly GCA_007258455.2). NCBI lineage: Eukaryota > Viridiplantae > Streptophyta > Pinopsida > Cupressales > Cupressaceae > Sequoia > Sequoia sempervirens. The sequence continues at coordinate 34,756 of VDFB02304498.1, read as the reverse complement.
GTTGAGTCCCCAGTTAGACAATTTCAGCTACGCTTAATTTTACTAAATGGTTAGATGCTTGAACCCACTAGCTTGCCTCCACAACACTCACTTCTCGGGGCAGCCAAGCATCAATACCCATGAAACTCCTATGGCATACTTTACATTTCTACTAAAAACTGTAAAAGTGTGGGGCAGCTTCAGAACGACCGTTCTTGCACCAACAAATAGATAGGGATTTTGGCCTTCTACAACAAGGGTTTTAATTCAGAATTTCCATTCGTAGGAGTTGACCCATCGAGGCGAGAGACCATTGCTTCCCTTCTCATCAGAGCCAATCACATAATACTGGCCTTTGTTCCAGTACCCACTTTTATATCATGGCTAGAAATACTCTTGGCTTTAGAGTGTTACCAGTTGAGTCATTCCCTTGGGTGAGTACATTTTCCCCAAGGCAGGCCCTCTAAGATAAACAAAAGTGAGCAAAAATATCCGTAACTCTATCGATCTTTGTTGAGAAACAAAGAGAGAAAACACGCAATAGGTTTACTCACATTCGCAAGATGTTGTGTTCAATTTTAGTTCTAGGATGAAGTGTGGAGGAAATCACTTTATCCCAACCTAAGACCATCAAAAACCCTTTTGATTTGCAAGATCGCCATGAGTCACGAGATAAGCGCATACATCTTTTCAATGGCATTAGTTTGAGTAAAATATTACAAGACAAAGTAGCACATGTTCTTTTTAAACCCACATAGCAATAATAACTTCTTTTTAAGCACTAAAGGAAATGTAAAGATTTCCTTGTTCAATTGTTAAATCTGAAAACCAACTCTAGTAAGTTTGTTCTAAGATTCATTTTAAGCTCCTTGTAATGAAAATTGAATTGTTCTTTTTAAGAGACCAAAAAGATGTGAGTTGATCTAAAATAGAAAACTAAAGCATAGGATGGAAGCTCTAGATTATCACCATAAGCATTAAAAAATGGTTTTGTCAAGTTCAAGTTCAAGTCTGCAACTCAAATTTGCTTGCTTTTGCTTTAGTCCAATGCATCATTGATTCTTTATGCAAACTTTGGAAAAACCATCAATTAATTCAGCCTTTGTCAACAAAATCTCCTATCTTTAAGTCAATAAAGTTTCTTAGAGGCCTCTTTTCTTGCACAAGTAAAAAAGAAACAAAGAAATTTTCATTTAAGATGTTTAAGCACTTGAGACAGTCAAGACAAATCTACACAAGATATTGAGTTATCAAAAGAATGAAGAAATCTTTAATAACTTAAAAATGATCAATACTCTTATTAATGCCAGGCTTTAGATTGCTTTGAACCAATGTTCAATGTCCAAGGCCCAAATAGAATGCAAAAACATAAACAAATGGATTTTTAGTGTACTAAGACTTCATCATCATGAATTAGGTAGAGGCAACAACTAAAATTTTCACACAATAAAATCATGCTAACCTGACAAAAGTCTCTATAATTCACTATTAGATAAATATCCCCAATAAAGTTGAAAAAACAATCAATTCCTCAACAACAATATTAATGAGACAAGAATAGCAATATTAATGATAAAAGTAGTGATATTGATGAGAAAAAAACCCCATTGATGAAAAAAGAAACAATGATATTTAATGACACAATGTTTGTCTCATTTACTATGATTGCAATATCGAGGAAGATAGCCCAGAGAGATTGTTCAAGAATAGAGTGAATTGTGATAAGGATATCAACAAAGAACAACTGCCAAACACATGTATATATATTTGGGGCATGAACTAGAACATTTGAACCCATGTTTTTAAATCCATGTTATCTGAATGTTCCATGTTATCTTGTGATTGCTCTCTTAGTCAAATTGAGAAAGCCAATATATATATTTGAACAGGAAACAAAATTTTTATGAGTGAATTTGATTTATGTAAGTCAAGATTTTTAGTATATGGGAAAAAATTGTAGATGTATGGTTAGGAACTATAGTACTCAAAATGCATAAATTAAAATCTTTGGGATGGATGTGACAGGTCCCTGCACGAAACCTTGCAAATATTGATGATTGCACTTTCATTGTTCCATGGTTTACCTACTTTGTCTGTGACTTCAAGTTGTTAGAAAAAAACATATGTACGACAGATATTGCCTTTGTAATGCTAAAGAAACTTTAAAATGGCAAGTCCAAAGCAGATTTTGTTGTTTATTTGATAGGAAATAAGATAAGCAAGAAAGTCGCATCCACAACAAACTAATGAATGAATTTAATGCATGATAGACTCTCAAATAAAATAGTGATCATAACATTAATTGATTTTTGATGGTAAAACTCACCAACTATGAAGCTAACAAGACACGTGAGATTTATGGTAAAGAGCCCCTAGTGAAAAGAAAACCATTGTTTCGTGATGTGAACCCCTTTCACATCTTCAATTTGGCGAGCTAAGCTGCAACATGAAAATAAAGATTCAATTAAATTAAGACACTTGACACAAAAAAACACGTGATGTTTTACCATTAAGTCAGTGGGTGCCAAAATGTCCCTGTAGATGCAGGACCAAGATCTAGTTCAAAAGAAATTAAAGGAAGTGGTGGATGAGTTAATGGTAGGCACCTTCATGCAGAGAACTAGAGAATTGAATAGAATCTTTGAGCAGCTAAATAATATATAAAATGAAAGCTCCAAATCATTCATATTTTTAGGTAACGAAGTACCAATTTGATATAGTTTGCTAACGCTGACATTTTCGCACATGCTCAGGTCAAAGATTCTAATGTTCTTGTAAACAAAGGAAACAGGGAAATTCTACAGCACGAATCAATAAGCGAGCTTTCTATAATAAAGTTAGATCTTGCCTTGATGAACACATTGGTAGAATTTAATTCCTTGTGATTGCTACCTTGAATCAGCTTCCTTAGCCCACAGTCTTTGGGAGAACTCTATCACTTTCTCATTTACTATTTGTTTTTTGTGTGATGCCTATCAAGGATGTGTATGACGACTGGCACCGACATAGTTCTTATAAGAAAGAGATAAATGCTTGAGGAAAATGCACAAAACATAAAACATCCACAAGCTTATACAAACTAAAGTACGTGTATGAGATAAATTCATAGATTAGAAGGTGAGGAAATGCGCATTCTGCTTCCTGCAATGTACCATAAGAAACATCCACAAGCTTACACAAGCAACATTCGATTGAGAGATAAATGCGCAGACCTAGGATTTTGAAACACACATGTTGCTTTCTTTGGAATGGCCCAAGGGAATGCTTGAATTATTAGAATTGAGTAAATGATGCCTCAAGTGGATGTTCTCATGGAATACAATGTTTGCAAGATATGCTAAAACAAATTCATCATAAAGTTCTTTTGAAACCTTTGAAACCTCTTTCTCTTCTTGATTACAGGCATAAGCCAAGTTCCACAACATTCACAACATCCAGTATTAATTTTTTATGAAAAGCTTTTGGAAGGACAACACAACATTGGGCTTATAGATCGGTTTGATGCTTTAGGCTTGGAGGAAAAATAAGGGATTTGTCTTCAAAGGGACACATCGATGGGAAGAATGACCACAGGCTTTCTTGGAGATACTGTATAGTTAGTGGAAAAGAGGTGCTTGAAAATTCCAATCATGACAAGGAAAAATTGGACAAGATTAAAAACAAACTAAAAAACCCATGTTGGAGTACTGGCAACAACAGGGATGGGTGGTCTTTCAATAATTTTTAATGGCGTAGAGGCTCTTGTGTAGAAGGGATACAAACGAATCACACCTTGTATCAGAAAGTAAGTTGAGTTCTCATGAATCCAAATTATGAAAATAAGTGCAACTATCAGCTAAATACAAAAATAAGGGAAATTATGACTATGAGTTCCTACTAAACACAAAACCCGAAAGCATGATTTTGTATGCCTATAATAATATAGATTGATGCCTCTTCTTAATAGAAAATAATTAGTTCTCTTTCATAAATAAAATTAAATCATTATAAAAGTAGCTCAATTTTCAATCAAATAAGCACAAAATTGGATTCTATGAATGTGAATATGAATAGCTTTCAAAATTGGATCAATGCCCTCCCGTCTAGCGCCATTATGTGGATGTGAAATTCTACAAACGGCTAAAACTCTAAACAGTGCATTAGCATGATTAGTGCTTAAAAAAAAAAAAACCTTTAACATCGCTATGAAATATTACATGACGCTTCAAAATGCAAAAAAATGACAAGATAACTAAAAGCATGTAGAACATGAAGTAAATCCTATCTCATAGTGGATTGGTGCTTCGTGTGGAAAGAATCCCTTTCCCAATCCTTGATAAGCCAATGATGAAGATGCAATGCTGAGATAATGAACAAAATTAGCTCTCAATGTGAAGATAGTAACTTTGCATGAAATTGTAGATCATGGATGATGAAGTGAAGGATAGCCTCTCCATTTATAGAAGAGATTCAGAGAAGAAGAGGCAAAATGGAGCAATGTGGGACTAATCTTGAGCCAATGACAAGATGCCACTTGTCAAGAGGTGAGAGGATAAAGGGTGAGCACATTTTGACAAATGTGCCAATAAATGACATTCATTATCATTTCAAATTTGAAAGTTGGCTTGTTGGAGGGAGAAGAAAGGGTCTTAAATGCCAAGTTTGACTTGTGTAAGAGACCTATAAGAGCTCTTAAATGCTTTGTTGGATGGACAAGTCATGTGGGAGGGAAAATTCAAATTGGGAGAATATTCCTTTAAAGATGCCATTTTGAATGAAAATGAGGAATTAATAAATCAATTAAATTGATTTATATGCACAAGTTGCAAAATCTAGAGAAAAAAAGATTAGGATTAGCATTAATCATGGTTTGATTAATTTAAGATGATGATTAGGTGATTGGACAATTTTGACTTAGATTTTAGTATTTAAATAAATCAAAGTTGAGAGGAGAATGAATTTAGATTTAATTAAATAAAGATTTGATTTATTTAATCAAAGAGGATGATGTTAGTGATTTAATTAAAAGATGAATTTATTTAATTTAAATGGATGACTTTAGGAGATTAATTAAATAAACTTGATTTATTTAATTGATCGGGCGAATATGATTTAATTAAATATGAGAAATTCATGATGTTAATTTTGCATGTCGACACTTAGGAAAGTTAGTTGTGATGTAGCCATGTGGGAAGGGTGGCATGTATAGACTTTTCTCGAATGGATATTGACACAAGTCTTTTGTAGAGTAAGTCTTCTTGTTGAATACTTGCATGTTCTCTATTTGTTGTTGTAGGGAAATTGTCTGAGTTTGTAGGACATCCACTTGAGTCAATGACGTGTCTTGTGTATTGTCAGGGACTATATTGGCATGTTGGAATCCAATATTATGGGATGGATTTGGATTGGGTATGTGTGTATATGACAGATTTTGGTTTTGTGTATGGGGATTGTATACAATGAAAGATTTTTGTTTTGAGTGTTTCGAATTGGGGTTGGAATATGAGTGTTGTGAAGAGGGTTGGATTGTGTATGCCATGAATTTGTAAAGGTATGACCATGTGGATGTTGGTTGGCATATTGTGTAAAGGGCCCTTGGTTGCCATGTTGTGTGAACGATCCCTGGTTGCCATGTTATGTGTTGTGTGGAATAGACCATTGAGTATTGTGTTATGCATATATATGGCGAGTAGGCCCTTGTTGCGACACAATAGTATGTTGAGATCCCCCTATATTTTGTATATCATTGTTTTAGGAGTCTTATTGGTGAAAATATTTGCTATTTTGGTTAATTTGTTTGTGCCAAGTTCATTAGAAGATGATGGCCCTATTATATTTGATATACCAAATGATGTACCGAAGGATTATGACAAAAGGTTGTGCCATGTTTGGTGTCATTCCTTGCATCATGGTTTGGGTCATTCCTTATTTCATGGTTTGGGTACCAAATGGTGACGTGTAAATTTTTGTTGCATCTTGGGTGGATCCTCGTAATGACATAGATATATGTTGACTTGTGGAGTGAAGCTACTAGAAGTTGGTGTCTTGTTTCCTTGGCTTTTCTTTTTTGGTGTAGGCCCTAGTTGGAGTGTATTGATGTCAGAACAAAGGGATAATGTGGCTCCCTCTAACAATAGTTTAGCTAAGTAATGTTGTGGGTCTAATGCCACAAGTTCATCCAAAAAAGAAGCTACATCAGGGTCATGTGTATCAACCTATAATTCTTCTATGATGACTTGTCTTTGATTGTCTCTAGTGATGAAATTCTCAAATGGATTGGGGAATGATGTGTGTGGTCTAGGTGCCTCATGGTAGGAATTAGCAAATGGGTTGACAAACTCGTCATCTTGTGAGAAGGCTATTTCTTTTTATTTCCTTTTCAACATTGTTTTTACCATAAAGGACTTCGAAGAGGAATGTGAATGTGAAGGTGGTATGGTATGATGCCTAAGATGACTATGCAAAGGTATGATTAACCCTAGGTATGACTAAGACCAATTTTATGTAACTATGTTATTGGATTTTTCAAAGTATATGATATGCTTAATGATGATACCAAGTTATGGATTCAAAGGGACAATATGTCAAGGTGTAAATGGTATAAATGTCGCAATGAGGTCCAAAGCTATGGTAATATCTATGCAAGATGACTATTTTTTTTATTTTCCAAGGTACAAATGATGTCTAAGGATGATTTCAAGACAAAGGATCAAAGTGAAAATAGTCAAAGTTTCAATTGTATCACAATGACGTCAATATCTTAAAAGGTCTTAAATCTTTCTCTTTCTCTTTTTTGGAGAGGAGTTTTATTCCCACTGGGTTTTCTCATTTTTCTCCATTTGTGAGAGCATGCATTATACATGAATACCTAACACAACCTCTAGTTTGGACCCATTTCTATTTATTTTGCACTTTTCTTTATCTCCCCAAGTATCACTTAAGTAGGGGTGTTAGAGTGAATTATTTTTGTTTTCACTTTACTTATGTTTACTTATGTTGATGAGGTTAGACAACATCTTGTCTAACTAAATGTGCAATCTTTAGGTGATCCGTAATTATAGTTTACAAAATAACTTGTAAATTAAATCTAATTATAGTAATTTCTTGATCTAATACAAAATTGCGTGATTATGCCTTTTAATTGTTGAAATTACAAAATAAGTAATTAGAAATTCAAATACTGAATTTAAACTAGAGAGGAAATTGAGACAAGAGAGAGAAAAATGAGACAAAGAAATAGAAGGATCACAACGCGCAGATTGATAACGGAGTTCGTCCAATGTGGACTACGTCTCCGGGTCCACTTCTCAATGTTGGGACCGCTTTATTGATATTGCCAAGCAAAATTATGCTTTCTTACAATACTAAAGCTCCAAGAACCTACAATAATCTCTCCACAATCTCTCACTCTTTTACAATTTTTGGTGTACATAAACACCTTGTAAATTCTCCTCCAAAAAATTATTTCTCTCAAATTCTCTCCAAGAAAACTCTCGTACAAAATTCTCCACTCAATAATTTTTCCCTTGTCCCTTTACAATATATACACATTTATTTGCTAATATGGATTTAACCATATTATTTTGCAAATATTGCATATCTCCCATATACAAGTAAAAATTCCAACCATTTCCCCCTTTTACAATAAAAATCACTAATATCTAGTTAGTATAACAAATTAATCTTTCAAAAATAAATCCACCTTTGGCTTTTATAATTCCAAGCCATACAATTAAAAAATGAACCCCTTTAACTATGGGCCGTTATAATTTTGGACTTGCATTATAATCTTTAAAAATATCTTTTAAAAGCCCCTTAATAATCTCCTTGGATATTCTTTAAAATAAACCCGTTAAATATGAGAAAGGTGGTTAAAGGGGTTAATTTGTTGAAATGAAAGTTTACGGGATTTATTTCCTCTCCTTGTTTTATGGGCTAGGGAAGAGGATTTTAAGGGATAAAATCCCACCAAATCCTCCTTGAAATCATAAAATATTTTAATTTTTAAACCATACGTATTTTCTCTTAACAATATGGTTTAATCCATATTATTTTTCCACCATGTATGTGCTAACTCACCACTCTTGCCATGTCACCATCTGCCATGTCAGCTTGCTGATGCCATCAAAGTCAACCAAAGTCAAAATTTTGACAAACATTTGACCAGCCGTAACTTTCACATACGAGCTCCATTTTTGAAACCGAATATAGTTCTGGAATCAGCATGACAAGCACTACAACTTGGAATCATCATTTTTATTTCATTTTGAGGCAATCAATTTTTTTCCTTTTTGAACCCCTAATTTGCCTCTTTGACCGAACCTTTGACTAAGCAGAAATTCTACATGCGGACTCCTTTCGAGCCCATTAAAGTTGCGTCAGGATCATGTCTGTGAGCTCTACACATTGATGCTTCTTTGGATGAATTCTAAGACTATGGAACTTGCAGGTATTCTAGATCCACCTGGATCATTAGGCCTCTAAAGGTTACCAAGTTATTTGGTAAACCTCATTTGCTACCTTTTCAAGTTGGAATAATTTCTATCTCACCTCAAAGGTCCCTCAACAATTAGCATCAAGGTTGATGACTTGCTCAAATAATTTGTTGGTTTTCACATTCCAAGTGATCTTAAGGTTCACACCTATAGGATTCTTGTCTACTCATTTGTGGAAGAGAATGGGGCACTTTTAAATCCACACCATAGGTGGATTTCCTCTTCCTTACCTATATATGCAAGACTTTGTACTCATTGTAATTTGGATTTCCTAAATACAATATGAAACATTGTTCATTTGTGCTTGATTTTTTGTCTCCTAGATTCTCCAAATTCTAATATTGGGGACAAGAATTATGATGTGACATTAGAAGAAGCCAAAACTGCAGGGATGATAATGGAAAACTGGTCATTGGTACAATGGAAGAAGGAAAAATATGAGGTAAAGTTTAACATGCATTTGTGCTCACATAAAAATGCAAAGCAATTCCTTTAGTTGGAATTGTGGCTCACCCCTCATGTGATATCCCATTTATGGGATCCTATTGTAGGTTTGTCTAGGAATTTTTTCAAGGATGTGGTCCCCTATTTGTGGCCTCATAGACCAACTACATTTCTAATGTGTTTCAATTGATGGATATGCTCCCAATAGTGCCACTTGAATCGATCATTTTTTTCTTATAAAATAATATAAATTTATTTACATGATTATAAATATACAATACAATACAATACAATACAATACAATACAATACAATATAATATAATATAATATACTAATAATTATAAAATAATAATACAATTTTAATTACATTTTGAAAGTTTAATAATAATAGCGAATAGTGGCATGGTTTGATGGTTAAGTTGTGTTGTTATCAAGGTTCAAACCCCATTGGGGTGTATTTGTTGAGTGTTTATGTTGGAGATGAGGACACCCATTTGTTCATAACTCCTGGTCAAAAGCATTTATCCCTCATAGATATAAAACTAGCAGTTGAATGGCATGCAACGATCAGCGGATAGGGGTCCAACACAAATGATGCAGCAAAAAACAATACGTTTTTATTTCAATAAAATAAACATATTAACAATTTTATTTTCTAGAATTTAGTTAGTTGATTATATGCATTTTAAGCATTCATAAATTATAGCATGAAATTATGAGATAAGAAAATTTATCTTTTATATTTAAATACATGATCTACACTCATTTATTCTCATTTTTAGAAACAATCACATGCTATAGCTAAATCAACTGAGCCACTATGACCTTTTCTCTAGGGTATGCCAAATACAAAGTAGGCCTTGACAATAGAGAAATATAAATGTATTAATTTACTTACAAGGAGGATTTAAATTTATTGCATCAACTCTCCCCAAGATGCTCAAACCATGGAAAAATACTGAATGTAAAATTTAGGTTAGATGTTTTACAATTCCATATCATTAACAAGATAACCATAAACTTAGAGGATATAGATTGATAATGCACCATATAATGGTTAGTATGTTTATTTGATCTTTGGTCAAACTCAAATAAATGGTCAATTGTTACTCTAAGGTTCATATTAATATTTAAATTCTTTAAGAATGCTTTAAGTGTCTATTTCAATACAATAAACATATTAGCAATGTTTTTGGAAGAGGAGAAAATGGGTTTTACAGGGGCCCAAAACCACAAAGTTTTTAGAATAAAGAAAGAGTCAAAAAAGACATCACAATCAAAAAGGCTGTAAAAATAACGGCAGTAAACACCCATAGCCAAAAAAAAAGGCCAACAAAGGTCACAAAATCAAAAAACCAAACAAAAAGTTAGTAGCAGCTAAATTTGAGTTTTTAAAAGATCAGCAGTGTTGACTTCCAGCTCATTCATCTCCTGAACTCCCCTCTTTAAGATCTGAACCATGTGCATTGTGGGAGGCACTTTCCTTCTAAGATTGAAATGTTGTCTTGCATCAATTCCTCTTTTATTGTCATGTCTAAAATAAAGTCTCTAATGAGAATGTTTCATGTTTGAAAACAAGCTTAACAACCTTTAAAATATGAAATATCGGCTAATGCTGCGATTGATTTAATAAAATATCTTAAAAAAATGTTAAAAGTAATGGCATCGAACCTTCCACTTAGTCAGGAATTGTATAAATGGTCAATAATTACATTGAACAAATTCAACGCCTTGCACTCTTCGTCTGTATTCACTGTAGGAATAAACCCTTGAAGTATTTCAGCATATTTTAAGATTACGATGCTCTGTGTGTACGACTGTTACTATCCATCTGCTTCGGAATGAAAACCACGTTCTAGTTCAGAACAAGGAGCATCGAATTCCTCCAGATTATATGGAAAGCGCATATAATTGTAGGATTTGATACGGGGATAAAATAGAAAACAAACAGATTTTTTATATAGATCAAAACATTACATAAATACTCTAAGCTTCTACTCATTCATAAACAAACATTTCAATGGTTGAGCTGCTGCTCAATACCTGGAGCTGCTGCTCCTTGACAGAGACCATTACAACTTACATTCTGGCAATTGCTTGAGCTTCTGCTCATTGACAACCATACACCTATTACGTCTCCTTACAGCTTACGCAGCTTCAGCTCTTTCTTTTACACACACGATTACAGACTTCTGAATTCCTTACAGCTCTTGAGAGCTGGACTCTTGAGAGTTATTACAACTCACCATACTCCTTACATCTCTACGGAGCTGGACTCTTCTGACAGAGTGACTACAACAAAAGGACTCTACCAATATATAGAGAACTATGCATCAACGGAGGCGAGGTAGCTATACATCAAATAATATACTCCATAACACCCATAAAGCGTGTGAGAGCATGCAGTGAGTTGATGTCATATCATTTCAATGAAATCTTTTACAAAATCTGACTTTTTAAATTTGTTTTTAATGCTGATACGGAGGGCTGATACGGAGTATGTTGGGGAGAAAGGTTCAGCTGGAGGAGTTAATAATGTAAGTGAGATTATATTTCCAACAATAATGATTGCAGTGGATGAGTATCGAATCTCCTCCAACTTCTGACAATAATCTTTATTACTGTGAATCTCTGCAATTGCTGACGTAGAGGTGCAAGGCTTGGAAAATCTCTCAACACAGAACACCCATTTATGAATAACTCTCGAAGCCTTGGAAACTCTGTCAACACAGAACACCCATTAATGATATTATTCTCAGATTCTCACAGTAACTAAATATAAGAATATCCAGCGTTAAAAGTGAAGAAAGAAGTTGGAGCTCCCTCTGGAACAGTTGAGACCACAAGCGTGTTAGTATGCTTTGGATACTTATTTCTTTCATGAGCATCATTTCTACTTAAATTCAAAGATAAAGAGCTACCAATTGAAGATTTGAGTGACTGTGACTTGATTTTATCAAACCATAATGCAAAACCATGAAGGGATGCTGAGAAGTCACTGACCAGAAGGGGATTTGAAGGTCATGGAATTGCAATTATAATGAACCTGCAAAAATCACATGAAAGAAGCCAACATGGATCAAAGCCCTTGTTCCCATGCAAAGTTGCAAAAGGAGATTGATTCATGTTTGAAAACATATGCTGTTAAAAGGAGAAGAGATTGTTGTTCTATGCCAGGCGTTGCTTAGAATTTGAATCATACATTATAAGTGACAAATGGTTTTAAGGTGTTATTATCATTGCTGTTGTTAGAGTGGCATTGAGATAACTGTTTCAGTCAGAAAGTGGATTGTGTTTTTTTTTTTTTTAAAGTTGATCAAACAAATTTTGTAGCTTGAACTAATTATTAAAGAGGAAGTTGGTGATATAGAAGACTAAGGTCTTAAAAAGTTCCAGTTGTCTTAGAAATGCAAGGTAATTTCCAAGTAATATTGTTGTTTTTATTCACAGATCCAAGTCTATTATTAGAAATTGCAGCAGAAGAAAATCAAGAAGCCAAAATTGCAGCTGAGGTATGGTTTTGTAGATTGCAGTTATTGTTTAGTTAAAGGATTGCAGAATCGCAGTTCTATTCATTGCAAATGTCAAATGAAGATTTAAGTTAGAGCTAAAGAAAATTGCAGCAAGGGTTTCAAATATACTGCCACAGCTGTTAGATTTAATCAATCAAAGGAGAAACTGTGGTACGAAGAGTGGAGACACATAAAACCATGTGAATTTTAATCATTTTTAATGGGTAAATTTGCTACACGTGTTAAGAAAGAAAATGAAATTTTGGAGAAAGAAATGATAAAATTAAAAATGATAATTTTGAATTTATAAAAAGAATAACGGAGTTGAAAATGGAGACATATGATTCCGTATGTGAAAGGAATTGGGTAATGTTAAAAGAAAGAATCAAGTTAGAAGAAAAATTACAATTGTTTGATGAGGTTAAGAAAATGAAAGGTGATTTTTAAGAAAAATTGAAATTCTCAGAAGAAGAATATTGTTTACTAAAAGAAGAATTATCAAAGCTGAAAGAAGAAAATGTTTAAAGAAAAATCCATTGATAAGTGATGTTGCTTGTGATACAGAGGATTTGTATTGTTCAGTTGATAAATCAAGTATTTTGTATGATATGGCTAATATTGATATTGTTGAAGAATGTATAGAAGAAGAATGTGAAGATGATAATGTAAATTGTAATAATTGTCATAAAAAAATGTTGGTTTGAGATTAATGGGAATAATGGGTTATAAAGGTGAAGGATTGGGAAAGAATGCACATGAAATAAAAGAACCAATTGAACCAGTTATGAAGCCAAGTTCAAGCAAATTTGTTCTAGAAATGCTTGTATTCAGTGTTCCCATTGTAATAGAGAAGGTCATATAAAAGATACATGTTGGGATCTATATCTGTGTGCTATTTGTGGTTTTCTAAATCATTGGGAAAAGAAGTGTCGGCAAAGAAATTGGAAGATTGAATCTATGACAGGATGCATACAATTGAACTATGGTTGGAGTTTTTGATCAAACTGTAGACATACAGACTGACAAAGTAGCTAGGAAGCAACTAGGGAGAAGGCTAGCGATGCCTAAATTTACAGAGGTATTTTAATTTAAAAATTGACTAAAATTTAGAATTTTCACTAACTACAAGAAATATTATTTACTTAGGCATTAATGTAACTTCTTCTGAAATCAAATGCATAGATAGAACACAATCCTCACTTCAATGATGAGATGTATTGAGAATATATATAATGATACTCAAACAACATGAATGATGAATGGAATAGTAGATGAATTTTCTTAGACACTGACAAGCTTCATAGTTGAAGGAAGGATTCATAAAAATCCGTATCCATCACTCATGTACGATGTCCCAGTCATGGTTTATCAAATTTTGTGCCCTTTACAGTATCACCATAGCATTGACAACACCAAAAACTGTTGCAATTGTGGCCCTTTGTATGATGGGTTCCATTAAAATTTAAAAAAGTAAAATAAAATAAAAATTGTACACAAATTTAATTGGAGAGAAATTCATTAAAAAAAAAACAATGGCATGAAAAAATAATTTAAATGTCACTCCAATGTCCATTTTGCTTCAAAAATAAAATAGCAAATAGTGGGCCTGTAATAAAATACATTAGAAAACAGCATTCATTTTAACTACAAAATTTCTTCAACACCAATGGTAAAATGAATGGAGGGTTAATAGACAATGACTTAAAATGAAATTGTTTGCATTGCAATAGGTACCATGCGATGAGGTAGCTTGAAACTGATATAATTAATTGCTTGAAGATTGACCCCTTCTTAGTTAAAAGAAATAACCCAACGCCACTAGTAAAATCAATAAAGAGTTAGCAACCATTGAGTAATAATGAAAGGGTTTCAATTAAAATAGCACATGAAGCATAAAAGTAGAACCAAAAGGATAGGTGTTGATAGTGTTGAACCAAAAACTACCACGAAATTCACCATTGAGATTAGGGACGAGGAGGATCAAGATAAAACGAATGCTTCCAGAAGTGGGAACAGGGGAGATGGTCTACGAGGCTTGTGGGCCAGACAGCCAAAGGAAAGAAGTTATGCTTTGAAGAACCGGGGGATGACACAAAAGATGAATTTCTACCTACCATTAATCTGAGTAAAAACGAGTTCTTGATGGTTATGGAAGAAGACCTCTCCAAATATTTTGCAAGTAGTGATGATGAGGAGGAAATGAAGGGGGTAACGAACCAATGGTTGAAGATTCAAAGGAGCAGGAAACTGATGGGTTCAAGAATACTGAAGGTCAAGTTAAGGAAGTGGTCAGGGATATCACTGAAGGTATGGAAGAACAACCTACGGAGGATGGGATCGAGGAAATGTAGGATAATGATAAGTCCCTAGATTTCTATGTTACATAATTCTGTGAATTACAAGAAAAGTGGATAAGATGGACAAGGCTTTCAAAAGACTAACGACAATCACCTTGGGCATTATGTGGAAGGCTATCTTCAACACAGTGAGCGAAGCATCTAAGGTAACGAAAGGAAATTAAAAGATGAAAGCTTCTTTTGATGAGGAGGTGCAATGGATCGACCATAGAGAATTATAGTGAAGAGATAGAATAGCTGGAGCAAGAATGGAACCTTATCTACCATTCGAGTAATCTGGGTATTTGGAGTCATGTCTTCTTTGGCTTTTGAACTTCATCATGTCTGGGCCTACATGCCCCTCCATCTTTTCGACTCGATTATGTTTTTTGGGTTTTTGTTTGGTACTAGTTTGTAGTTTCTACTGGTTTGTTTTGTTAGGGATTGGTCTTTCTCTAAGGTGATGGTTGGTTTTTTTTCCCCTATTCTAATTTTGCTAATATAGGCCTTGGTCCACTTTTGATTGGGTTCAAGGGCTTTTTCCCCTACTTTTGTTACCAAAAACATAATATTTTAATACTGTAATAATATAGTATTATAGAATAATATAATAATGTTATAGTAAAAATATAATAATAAAATAACAATAAAATACGTTAATAATAATAATATCCTCCAAACTAATTTAAACTTTATAATTTAATATAATATTATTTATAAAATAATATTATAAACATTTTTATATAATAATAAACATATAAAAATATAATATAATATATTTTAATGTAATAATTATTATAAAATATTAATACAAATTTAATTACACTGTAAACATATATAATAATAAATTATACAATAATAAATATATAATATAATAATAAAATATAATTATTTTATTTATTTATTTTACAATTATTTATTTTAATTCCAAATTATGCAAGAGCTATATTATTTTTATAACAAAAAGTATTATTTTAAGTTAAATTTACTTAAATATTATTTTTTATTGAAGCAACAATTTTTTTAAAACACATAAGCCCTTGATGTTGAGGGCACCCTTACCCGTTCCCTTATCGGCTCTATGTATAATTTCTATCATGTTATATATGGTATCATTCTTTTCTTAATCTTATTATGCTTTGATAGGTTTTTGACATTTCGTTTTTTAAGGGAGAATAGCCGCCTTAGAATAGGCACATCCACCTTAACCTACATAGTAACTTATTTAATATTCCATTATTGTAGGACTCATTCCTTTCACGTGATACATTTTTAGGGTTTTTTCCTACTCCCACATTCTGCTTATTTATAGCATCCACCTCCTTTGTTTACCATCGGCTTTAGGGTTATCTGTGATACCCAGTTGCGTAAATATTAGTTGAATTTTAAATGCCTTTGGATTGTTGGCATTTTTTTTCAAGAATCTAGTTTGGTCCTTTGGATGATAATGTTATTTTTGTTTTCTTCAGATTTCAGGCTTTCAGATCTGTTAGTGTTGGGGAGAGAACAAGCAGTAGACATTTCACAAAAAATGGGGCAAACTGAAGGGCAAAAGCGATATTGGTTTCAATTTTCATGAGCGGAACTAGAAGGTTTTCATTCGACAAAATAGACTAGATTATAAATGGGCTGCAGTGGTAAGATGTGACAGAAGACAAGAATACTGGTTTCCAAATGCCACAAGGAGAGAAGAACGCAAGAAGGAACGACTAGTACACACATGTAATTAGTTTTGCTGCATGGGCAGGTAGGGTTTGATAAGTTTGTTGTTAAACGCTAAAAAAAAAGAAAATGCTTTTAAATATTCAGACAAGTCTTGCAAATTATGTGTTTTATGAATAAGATTGTGGTAAATTTTTTAACATTATGTATTAATAGCATAAGCGTGTTAGTATGTTTTGGATACTTATTTCTGTGCTGAGCATCATTTTGACTTAAATTCATAGATAAAGAGCTATCAATTGAAGATTTAAGTGACTGTCACTTGATTTTGTATATTCTCCCAAAGAAACATCAAACCATAATTCAAAACCATGAAGGGGTGTTGTCTTCAAGGAACTCAATTTGAAATCTGCACTATGTTTTGGAATACTGTAAATATTTTGTGCATTAGCTGGAGCATAAAAAGATTTAATTAAAGTGCAAGGAGCAGAAGTTGTGAAGGCAAATAACTTAACCGATAGGGTTATTGTCCTTCATGGGAGATTGTATGGGGTATATGGTTCTCTATGAGACCATGTTCTCTAGTGTAATTATTGCAACAGACCACTGGCTAAAACCTGGAGGTCTAATTCTCTCCTCTCATGCAACAATGTACATGGCACCGGTTACACACGCTGACGGATATGATGAAAGTATCAATTTATGGCATAAATGTTTATGGA
The DNA here is from genome assembly GCA_007258455.2 of Sequoia sempervirens. NCBI lineage: Eukaryota > Viridiplantae > Streptophyta > Pinopsida > Cupressales > Cupressaceae > Sequoia > Sequoia sempervirens. Next base: position 17,626 of record VDFB02304498.1, on the reverse strand, counting down.
GTTAACATGTCTGCAATGTTACCATTTGGGAAGTCATGTGCATTTGAAGAACCTTGTATTGAAACAATTACAGGAGAAAATATCTTAGCAGAGCCATTTACTGTATAAGCGAGTAGTTGGAAACAGCTACTTCATGGTTTTGCATTATGGTTTGATGTCTTTTTGGGAAAATATACAACATCAAGTGACAGTCACTTAAAACTTCAATTGATAGATCTTTATCTGTCAATTTAAGTCGAAATTGTGCTCATCAAAGAAATAAGTATCCAAAACAGACTAACATGCTTGTGCTATTAATACATATTATTCAAAAATTTACCACAATCTTATTCATAAAAGACATGATTTGCAAGACTTGTCCAAATATTTAAAAGCCCTTTCAAACTTGAAGAGATCTCCCGTCAGAAAGTCATTTTTTCCCGATTGAAAAAGTGAAAGCTGCTTGGAGGCTGAAATTAACACATTTTTTAGGGTTTAACAACAAACTCATAAAACCCTACCCGACCATGCAGCAAAAAATTACTACATGCATGTAGTCATTCCTTATTGTGTTCTTCTCTCCTTGTGGCTGGAAACCAATACAAGACATTCTTGCCTTCCGTTGCGCCATAACGTTGCAGCCTATTTATAATCTGGTCTATTTTGTCGAATGAAAGCCTTCTGGTTCCGCTCATAAAAATTCAATCCAATATCGCTTTTGCCCTTCAGTTTGCTTCCATCTTTTGTGAACATGTCTATTGCGTGTGCTCTCCCCAACACTAACATATCTGATAAGCCTTGAATCTTAGGAAAACAAAAATAAAAGAACAAATGTACTACAGTAAGCAACATCATCCCGAAGGGAAATATTAGTTTCTTCTAATAAAACGTTAACGATTGATCAAAGTCATTTACCTGTTGGAAAATTATGCATGAGCCTCGCCTCACCCAAGATTCCATGCAAAAAAAAATTTGTAAACAATTAATTTTAATAACTGTGTGTATCTGCATGTTGACTGTATATGCAGTCTTATGTTTAGGCATTCTATTTTGGGTTCAATGCATGCACGAACCATATTAGGTATTGGTTATGCAAAACCTCTATAAAGAGAGATCAGATTTAATGAATTTTATTATCACAGAAATATGAAGCTCCTGTGTTTGTGTGTAAAAGAATTGTGCTTCTTCTGTATTTTGTTTTTAACTGTTTGCTTGGGTTTAGATTTTACATTACCAGTACTGGAGATCTAAAATTGAGTTCCTTGAATACAGCATCCCTTCATGGTTTTGCATTATGGTTTGATAAAATCAAGTCACAGTCAATCAAATCTTCAATTGGTAGCTCTTTATCTTTGAATTTAAGTAGAAATGATGCTCATGAAAGAAATAAGTATCCAAAGCATACTAACACGCTTGTGGTCTCAACTGTTCCAGAGGGAGCTCCAACTTCTTTCTTCACTTTTAACGCTGGATATGCTTATATTTAGTTACTGTGAGAATCTGAGAATAATATCATTAATGGGTGTTCTGTGTTGACAGAGTTTCCAAGGCTTCGAGAGTTATTCATAAATGGGCGTTCTGTGTTGAGAGAGTTTCCAAGCCTTGCACCTCTACGTCAGCAATTGCAGAGATTCACAGTAATAAAGATTATCGTCAGAAGTTGGAGGAGATTCGATACTCATCCACTGCAATCATTATTGTTGGAAATATAATCTCGCTTACATTATTAACTCCTCCAGCTGAACCTTTCTCCCCAACATACTTCGTATCAGCCCTCCGTATCAGCATTAAAAACAAATTTGAGAAGTCAGATTTTTTACTAAGATTTTATTGAAATGATATGACATTAACTCACTGCAGGCTCCCACACGCTTTCTGGGTGTTATGGAGTATATTATTCTATGTATAGCTACCTCGCCTCCGTTGATGCATAGTTCTCTATATATTGTTAGAGTCTTCTTTGTTGTAATCACTCTGTCAGAAGAGTCCAGCTCCGTAGAGCTGTAAGGTGTATGGTGAGTTGTATTAACTCTCAAGAGTCCAGCTCTCAAGAGCTGTAAGGAATTCAGAAGTCTGTAATCGTGTGTGTAAAAGAAAGAGCTGAAGCTCCGTAAGCTGTAAGGAGATGTAATAGGTGTATGGTTGTCAATGAGCAGAAGCTCAAGCAATTGCCAGAATGTAAGTTGTAATGGTCTCTGTCAAGGAGCAGCAGCTCCAGGTATTGAGCGGCAGCTCAACCATTGAAATGTTTGTTTATAAATGAGTAGAAGCTTAGAGTATTCATGTAATGCTTTGATCTATATAAAATATCTGTTTGTTTTCTATTTTATCCCCGTTTCAAATCCTACAATTATATGCGCTTTCCATATAATCTGGAGGAATTCGATGCTCCTTGTTCTGAACTAGAATGTGGTTTTCATTCCGAAGTAGATGGATAGTAACACTCGTACACACAGAGCATCGTAATCTTAAAATATGCTGAAATACTTCAAGGGTTTATTGCTACAGTGAATACAGACGAGGAGTGCAAGGCGTTGAATTTTTCTGAATGTAATTATTGACCATTTATACAATTCTTGACTAAGTGGAAGGTTCGATGCCATTACTTTTAACGTTTTTTTAAGATATTTTATTAAATCAATCGCAGCATTAGCCAATATTTCATATTACAAAGAGAAGATTCCTTGTATCATCTGAGTTTGTATTAGAATGTAATGTTGGAAAGTAATTTCTCCGGTACTACTCGCGCAGTTTCTATAATTTATTTTGGAATCTGTCAAACCTTCTAATGTGTTGCTTTAGTTATTTCCTTCGTTTGCAAGATTGGAAGTTTCTTTTAGTAGTTTGTAATGCATCTATTTAAACTGCGCTGTTGTAGCCATTTTGATATCAATCAAATTAATGAATATAATATGTTTTATGCTGTAGCATTCTTGTCTTTGTATATTACCGCTGTTTTTGCTCTTTCTATCAAATTGGTATCAGAGCTAGGTTAAGAAGTTGAGAGCTAGTAAAAGATTGAAGCCACAGATTAAGGGAATGAGAAGTCACTGACCAGAAGGGGATTTGAAAGTCATGGAATTGCTATTGTAATGAACCTGCAAAAATCACATGAAAGAAGCCAACATGGATCAAAGCCCTTGTTCCCATGCAAAGTTGCTAAAGGAGATTGATTCGTTTCTTGAAAACATATGCTGTTAAAGGGAGAAGAGATCGCTGTTCTATGCCAGGCGTTGCTTAGAATTTGAATCATACATTACAAGTGACAAATGCTTTTAAGGTGTTATTATCATTGCTGTTGTTAGAGTGGCATTGAGATAACTGTTTCAGTCAGAAAGTGGATTGTTGTTTTTTTATTTTTAAAGTTGATCAAACAAATTTTGTAGCTTGAACTAATTATTGAAGAGGAAGTTGGTGATATAGAAGACTAAGGTCTTAAAAAGTTCCAGTTGTCTTAGAAATGCAAGGTAATTTCCAAGTAATATTGTTGTTTTTATTCACAGATCCAAGTCTATTATTAGGAAATTGCAGCCAAAGAAAATCAAGAAGCCAAAATTGTTTGAGAAGAGTAAAGAAGACCTAAAGAGAGGAGATTAAAGGAGATCGACTGAGGTATGGTTTTGTAGATTGCAGTTATTGTTTAGTTAAAGGATTGCAGAATCGCAGTTCTATTCATTGCAAATGTCAAATGAAGATTTAAGTCAGAGCTAAAGAAAATTGCAACAAGGGTTTCAAATATACTGCCACAACTGTTAGATTTAATCGATCAAAGGAGAAACTGTGGTAAGAAGAGTGGGGACACATAAAATCATGTGGATTTTAATCATTTTCAATGGGTAAAGTTGGTAAACGTGTTAAGTTTGTTTATGCATTTGGTATTAGGTTGGATTTTTTTTAGTTGTAATCATGAATTTGTTAGATAACTATCAGTCTACATGTTGGAAAGGCATCACTTATCCTTTTTCATCATTCCTCAATGTACTCTACCACAACTTTTTCAGTGGTTGCCTCTGAGCGACCTTTGTTTTACAATGCCAAGGATGTGGTCTATCTAATGTTTACTTATTTATTAGGATGTATGCTTCTGATTTAAGGATATCTCTTAAAGATAACTGAAAACTATTCCTGGTTTGTGTTGTCCTCATACATCATTGGCCATATTTTTGTTTCCTAGTGTACAATGTTCCAGATACTGCTAAACCTAGGATAGTAGAAAAGATGTGATAAGTTTTATATTCCCTACTGATAGACACATACATTAATTGTTGGGCACCAACAATCATAGTGAGACCATGAGTGGACCATGGGTCGTGCATTAGAATAATTTTTTTGATCAGATAATTTAAAAAGCTTATAAATCATAAATGTAGAATGATCAAACATGAGAATATTTTCATTTGATCATACACTTTATAAAACTTAAATAATAAATAGCATAAATGATCAAAGCAAGGAGGGTCTGCAAGAATAAAGAGATGAAAAATCAAAGCATATTTGCATGTTGAAATCTCAAAGAAATGTTGGATGTTAACTCTGTAGTAGCTCAACCAAAGATATGAAAACCTTAAAAATGAATACCGGAAAACTAAAGGAAAAATGAAGAAACTATTTGGAATTGAGGAGTTGAAACTCAAGGAGAAAAAATTTCACATACTTAGAAAGATTAACCACGACTTCATGAGGCTCTGAAAAAGAGATAAATTTCAAACTTATAGCTCTCAATAAAGTAGGAAGCTTTTTGGTACAAATTTCTAGTAGATTAGTTTATGTGCAGTCTCTTTGTTATCAAGTTAAGCCTGGCAGCTTGTGCCTTACTCTTTGAGGAGTATTATCCTTGCCATAAATTTTTAGATTTTATGGTTGTTCTGTTTTAGTGGATAGAATTTTGAATATTAGTAGTATCTTTTAGTTTAAACATAAAGAAACTTTTCCTAAGCAGAAAGGAAAAATAACTCTTCTTTTATAGGTTATATCAACAAGCCAAACATATCTATATAATAGTTTTTGGTCAAGGGATTATCTTTACATATTAAATAAAATAAGTATAACATTTCCTATAACTGGATAAGAAAATACCACCTAGTAACATGAACTTTGAATCTTAGAAAGTTCATAATGATTTTCTACCAAAAAGGATATATTCATACTTTGAATCTATTTTTTTTTGGTAGCTACAACTAATTTTTCTCCTCCCTCCCAATTAAATAACTTTTACAGTTTACATGTTACATGATTGCATGTATACATATATGCTGCGAAAATCTTGTCTCGAGCTCAAGAATCTGGTAGCTCTAAACCCCCATATTTTTACATCTACTTTTCGTTTATTTTGAATAGATTGAAGCAACAACTGTATAGATTGATTTCGGTTTGACTCATTTTTCTTAAATTCTATTTTGGTAGGGATTCTTAATATTTTTCTGTGATTTTATTTGTGGTTGTTTTCATATATAATATTGTTGTAATACCTAGTGTTAGATCCTTATTTGTTTCTTTACATGGAGATATTGTAAACTATGAAATGAATTTAATGTTCATTTGGTGGTTTAATTTTTTTTCCTTGCTCTTGAGGTTATTTTTCAGACAATTTTCCTAACAGAATTATTTAGTGTTGAATGTACATTAGCTAATACTAAAGCTGTAAATGCAATGGTTGCCACAACTATTTTCACATAGAGTGAACATTAAAGATTTGATCATCTTCGTATATTTAACTTAATATATTCTTCTTTGTAAAGCTTAAACATTGTACAACACATATTTGTTCACACTTTTGTGTCATTATACTAGTTGTTGTACTTTAAAGACCAAATATCAAGGCAAGGGATTGGCATGACACAAAGGAGTAAAATTTTACAAGATTCTGTTGAATAAGTGAGAATAACTTGGTTTGGTAACTTGGTTAGGGTTGAGTGGTCAAATTTGGTACCAATATACTTTTGATAGTATTATATTCCTTTTCGAAAACACATGTCTATTAAAAAAATCAGGGGTGCTACCTTTGAGAGATCATTTTCCCACAAACAAAGAGAGTATATTCTTTTCTGAAACCACATATCTATTACTTCAAAAAATTAGGGGTGCTACATTTGAGAGATCATTTTCCCACAGACAAAGAGAGCTAAGCATATCTGCATTTGCATCAAATTTAGGTAGAATGAGTGCAATGAGTGCTGAGAGATGAAGTTCTATGAATCACTATTCACTACTCATGGAACATGGTTCAATGAGTTTGACTAAAAACACTACATAGTTGAATCCTGATAAATACGTCCTTATTAATGAAACCATAGTGATAAATAGCTCCTTATTAATGAAACCATAGGGATACAAGCAGTACGACCACAAGTAATAGTATTGTAAATCCAATGATATCCCAACTAGAAAAGTATCACACAAAAAGCAATAACCCTACTTAATTGTAAGGGTTGGGATCTTATCAATCAAACTGTAGGCATACTTATTGACAAAGTAGCTAGGAAGCAACTAGGGAGAAGGCTATAGATGCCTAAATTTACAAAGGTATTTTAATTTAAAAATTGACTAAAATTTAGAATTCCCACTAACTACAATAAATATTATTTACTCAGGAATTAATATAACTTCTTCTGAAATCAAAATCCTTACCCATCACTCATGTACGATGTCCCAGTCATGCTTTATTAAAGTCTGTGCCCTTTACAATATCACCATAGCATTGACAACACCAAAAACTGTTGCAATTGTGGCCCATTCTATGATGGGTTCCATTAAAATTTAAAAAGTAAAATAAAATAAAAATTGTACACAAATTTAATTGGAGAGAAACTCAGAAAAAAAAAGAAGAAAATGGCATGAAAAAATAATTTAAATCTCACCCAATGTCCATTTTACTTGAAAAAGAAAATAGCAAATGGTGGGCCTGTAAGAAAATACATTAGAAAAAAACATTCATTTTAACTACAAAATTTCTTCAACACCAATGGTAAAATGAATGGAGGGTTAATAGACATTGCCTTAAAATGAAATTATTTGCATTGCAATAGGTACCAAGCCATGAGGTAGCTTGAAACTAATATAATTAATTGCTTGAAGATTGACCCCTTCTTAGTTAAAATAAATAACCCAACGCCACTAGTAAAATCAATAAAGAGTTAGCAACCATTGAGTAATAATGAAAGGGGTTCAATTAAAATAGCACATGAAGCATAAAAGTAGAACCAAAAGGATAGGTGTTGATAGTGTTGAACCAAAAACAACCACGAAAGTCACTATTGAGATTAGGGACGAGGAGGAACAAGATAAAACAAATGATTCCATAAGTGGGAACAGGGGAGATGGTCTACGAGGCTTGTGGGCCAGACAGCCAAAGGAAAGAAGTTATGCTTTGAAGAACCTGGGGATATCACAAAAGATGAAGTTCTACCTACCATTAATATGAGTAAAAAGGAGTTGTCGATGGTTATAGAAGAAGACCTCTGCAAATATTTTGCAATGAATGGGGGTAACGAACCAATGGTTGAAGATTCAAGTAAAAAGGAGTTGTCGATGGTTATAGAAGAAGACCTCTGCAAATATTTTGCAATGAATGGGGGTAACGAACCAATGGTTGAAGATTCAAAGGAGCAGGAAGCTGATGGGTTCAAGAATACTAAAGGCCAAGTTAAGGAAGTGGTCAGGGATATCACTGAAGGTATGGAAGAACAACCTATGGAGGATGGGACCGAGGGAAGGTAGGATAATGATAAGTCCCTAGATTTCTATGTTACATAATTCTGTGAATTACAAGAAAAAGTGGATAAGATGAACAGGGCTTTCAAAAGACTAACAACAATCACCTGGGGCATTATGTGGAAGGCCATCTTCAACACAGTGAGCGAAGCATCTAAGGCAAGGGGAGGAAATTAAAAGATGAAAGCTTCTCTGGACGACGACGTGCAATGGATCGAAGGAACTACTGGTTCCATAGAGAATTATAGTGAAGAGATAGAATACTTGGAGCAAGAATGGAACCTTATCTACTATTCGAGAAAGTAATCTGGGTCTTTGGGGTCATTTCTTCTTTGGTCATCATGTTTGGGCCTACATGCCCCTCGATCTTTTTGACTCGATTATGTTTTTTGGGTTGTTGTTTGGTACTAGTTTGTAGTTTCTACTGTTTTGTTTTGTTAGGGTTTGGTCTTTCTCTAAGGTGATGGTTGGTTTTTTGCCCCTATTCTAGTTTTGCTAGTATAGGCCTTGGTCCCCTTTGGATTGGGTTCAAGGACTTTTTCCCCTACTTTTGTTACCAAAAACATAATATTTTAATACTGTAATAATATAGTATTATAGAATAATATAATAATGTTATAGTAAAAATATAATAGTAAAATAACAATAAAATACGTTAATAATAATAATATCCTTCAAACTAATTTAAACTTTATAATTTAATATAATATTAATTATAAAATAATATTATAAATATTTTGATATAATAATAAACATATAATATATTTTAATGTAATAATTATTATAAAATATTAATACAAATTTAATTACATTGTAAACATATATAATAATAAATTATACAATAATAAATATATAATATAATAATAAAATATAATTATTTTATTTATTTATTTTACAATTATTTATTTTTACTCCAAATTATGCAAGAACTATATTATTTTTATAAAAAAGAGTATTATTTTAAGTTAAATTTACTTAAATATTATTTTTTATTGAAGCAACAATTTTTTTAAAACACATAAGCCCTTGATGTTGAGGGCACCGTTACCCGTTCCTTTATCGGCTCTATGTATAATTTATATCATGTTATAGATGGTATCATTCTTTTCTTAATCTTATTATGCTTTGATAGGTTTTTGACATTCGGTTTTTTTAGCGAGAATAGCCGCGTAAGAATAGGCACATCCACCTTAACCTACATAGTAACTTATTTAATATTCCATTATTGTTCCTTTCAGGTGATACATTTTTAGGGATTTCTCCTACTCCCACATTCTGCTTATTTATAGCATCCACCTTCTTTGTTTACCATCGGCTTTAGGGTTAACTGTGATACCAGTTGCGTAAATATTAGTTGAGTTTTAAATGCCTTTCGATTATTGGCATTTTTTTAAAGAATCTAGTTTTGTCCTTTGGATGATAATGTTTTTTTTGTTTTCTTCAGATTCCAGGCTGTCAGATCTGTTAGTGTTGGGAGAGAACAAGCAGTAGACATTTCACAAAAGATGGGGCAAACTGAAGGGCAAAAGCGATATTGGATTCAATTTTCATGAGCGGAACTAGAAGGTTTTCATTCGACAAAATAGACTAGATTATAAATGGGCTGCAGTGGTAAGATGTGACGGAAGACAAGAATGTCTTCTACTGGTTTCCAAATGCCACGAGGAGAGAGGAACGCAAGAAAAAGAACGACTACACACATGTAATTAGTTTTGCTGCTTGGGCAGGTAGGGTTTGATGAGTTTGTTGTTAAACCCTAAAAAAATGTGTTAATTTCAGCCTCCAAGCAGCCTTCACGATTTGAAAACGCTTTTAAATATTCAGATGGGAGATCTCTTCAAGTTTGAAAACGCTTTTAAATAGTCAGACAAGTCTTGCAAATTATGTGTTTTATGAATAAGATTGTGGTAAATTTTTTAACATTATGTATTAATAGCATAAGCGTGTTAGTATGTTTTGGATACTTATTTCTTTGCTGAGCATCATTTTGACTTAAATTCATAGATAAAGAGATATCAATTGAAGAATTAAGTGACTTTGACTTAAATTCATAGATAAAGAGATATCAATTGAAGAATTAAGTGACTGTCACTTGATTTTGTATATTCTCCCAAAGAAACATCAAACCATAATGCAAAACCATGAAGGGGTGTTGTCTTCAAGGAACTCAATTTGAAATCTGCACTATGTTTTGGAATACTGTAAATATTTTGTGCATTAGCTGGTGCATAAAAGATTTAATTGAAGTGCAGGCAGCAGAAGTTGTGAAGGCAAATAACTTAACCGATAGGGTTATTGTCTTTCATGGGAGATTGGATGGGGTATATGCTTCTCTATGAGACCATGTTCTCTAGTGTAATTATTGCAACAGACCAATGGCTTAAACCTGGAGGTCTAATTCTCTCCTCTCATGCAACAATGTACATGGCACCGGTTACACACGCTGACGGATATGATGAAAGTATCAATTTATGGCATAAATGTTTATGGAATTAACATGTCTGCAATGTTACCATTTGGAAAGCCATGTGCATTTGAAGAAACTTGTATTGAAACAATTACAGGAGAAATTATCTTAGCAGAGCCATTTATTGTAAAAGCGAGGAGTTGGAAACAGCTACTTCATGGTTTTGCATTATGGTTTGATGTCTTTTTGGGAGAATATACAACATCAAGTGACAGTCACTTAAAACTTCAATTGATAGATCTTTATCTGTCAATTTAAGTCGAAATTATGCTCATCAAAGAAATAAGTATCCAAAACAGACTAACATGCTTGTGCTATTAATACATAATATTCAAAAATTTACCACAATCATATTCATAAAAGACATAATTTGCAAGACTTGTCTGAATATTTAAAAGCGCTTTCAAACTTGAAGAGATCTCCAATCAGAAAGTCATTTTTTGCCGATTACATGCATTTATCTAGTCATTCCTTATTACATGTATGTAGTCATAAAACCCTACCCGACCATGCAGCAAAAACTTATTACATGTATGTAGTCATTCCTTATTGTGTTCTTCTCTCCTTGTGGCTGGAAACCAATAGAAGACATTCCTGCCTTCCGTTGCGCCATAACGTTGCAGCCTATTTATAATCTGGTCTATTTTGTCGAATGAAAGCCTTCTGGTTCCGCTCATAAAAATTCAATCCAATATCGCTTTTGCCCTTCAGTTTGCTTCCATCTTTTGTGAACATGTCTATTGCGTGTGCTCTCCCCAACACTAACATATCTGATAAGCCTGGAATCTTAGGAAAACAAAAATAAAAGAACAAATGTACTACAGTAAGCAACATCATCCCTAAGGGAAATATTAGTTTCTTCTAATAAAACGTTAACGATTGATCAAAGTCATTTACCTGTTGGAAAAGTATGCATGAGCCTCGCCTCACCCAAGATCCCATGCAAAATTTTTTGTAAACAATTAATTTTAATAACTGTGTGTATCTGCATGTTACTGCATGTTGACTGTATATGCAGTCTTATGTTTAGGCATTCTATTTTGGGTTCAATGCATGCATGAACCATATTAGGTATTGGTTATGCAAAACCTCTATAAAGAGAGGTCAGATTTATTGAATTTTATTATCACAGAAATATGAAGCTCCTGTGTTTGTGTGTAAAAGAATTGTGCTTCTTCTGTATTTTGCTTTTAACTGTTTGCTTGGGTTTAGATTTTACATTACCAGTACTGGAGATCTCAAATTGAGTTCCTTGAATACAGCATCCCTTCATGGTTTTGCATTATGGTTTGATAAAATCAAGTCACAGTCACTCAAATCTTCAATTGGTAGCTCTTTCGTAGCTCTTTATCTTTGAATTTAAGTAGAAATGATGCTCATGAAAGAAATAAGTATCCAAAGCATACTAACACGCGTGTGGTCTCAACTGTTCCAGAGGGAGCTCCAACTTCTTTCTTCACTTTTAAAGCTGGATATGCTTATATTTAGTTACTGTGAGAATCTGAGAATAATATCATTAATGGGTGTTCTGTGTTGAGAGAGTTTCCAAGGCTTCGAGAGTTATTCATAAATGGATGTTCTGTGTTGAGAGAGTTTCCAAGCCTCGCACCTCTACGTCAGCAATTGCAGAGATTCGCAGTAATAAAGATTATCGTCAGAAGTTGGAGGAGATTCGATACTCATCCACTGCAATCATTATTGTTGGAAATATAATCTCACTTACATTATTAACTCCTCCAGCTGAACCTTTCTCCCCAACATACTTCGTATCAGCCCTCCGTATCAGCATTAAAAACAAATTTAAGAACTCAGATTTTGAAAAAGATTTCATTGAAATGATATGACATTAACTCACTGCAGGCTCTCACACGCTTTATGGGTGTTATGGAGTATATTATTTGATGTATAGCTACCTCGCCTCCGTTGATGCATAGTTCTCTATATATTGGTAGAGTCCTTTTTGTTGTAGTCACTCTGTCAGAAGAGTCCAGCTCCGTAGAGATGTAAGGAGTATGGTGAGTTGTAATAACTCTCAAGAGTCCAGCTCTCAAGAGCTGTAAGGAATTCAGAAGTCTGTAATCGTGTGTGTAAAAGAAAGAGCTGAAGCTTCGTAAGCTGTAAGGAGACGTAATAGGTGTATGGTTGTCAATGAGCAGAAGCTCAAGCAATTGCCAGAATGTAAGTTGTAATGGTCTCTGTCAAGGAGCAGCAGCTCCAGGTATTGAGCGGCAGCTCAACCATTGAAATGTTTGTTTATGAATGAGTAGAAGCTTAGAGTATTTATCAATGTTTTGATCTATTTTAAAAATCTGTTTGTTTTCTATTTTATCCCCGTTTCAAATCCTACAATTATATGCGCTTTCCATATAATCTGGAGGAATTCGATGCTCCTTGTTCTGAACTAGAACGTGGTTTTCTTTCCGAAGTAGATGGATAGTAACACTCGTACACACACAGCATCGTAATCTTCAAATATGCTGAAATACTTCAAGGGTTTATTGCTACAGTGAATACAGACGAAGAGTGCAAGGCGTTGAATTTTTCTGAATGTAATTATTGACCATTTATACAATTCCTGACTAAGTGGAAGGTTCGATGCCATTACTTTTAACGTTTTTTTAAGATATTTTATTAAATCAATCGCAACATTAGCCAATATTTCATATTACAAAGAGAAGATTCCTTGTATCATCTGAGTTTGTATTAGAATGTAATGTTGGAAAGTAACTTCTCCCGTAGTACGCGCAGTTTCTATAATTTATTTTGGAATCTGTCAAACCTTCTAATGTGTTGCTTTAGTTATTTCCTTCGTTTGCAAGATTGGAAGTTTCTTTCAGCGGTTAGTAATGCATCTATTTAAACTGCGCTGTTGTAGCCATTTTGATATCAATCAAATTAATGAATATAATATGTTTTATGCTGTAGCATTCTTGTCTTTGTATATTACTGTTGTTTTTGCTCTTTCTATCAAATTGGTATCAGAGCTAGGTTAAGAAGTTGAGAGTTAGTAAAAGATTGAATCCACAGATTAAGGGAATGAGAAGTCACTGACCAGAAGGGGATTTGAAAGTCATGGAATTGCTATTATAATGAACCTGCAAAAATCAAATGAAAGAAGCCAACATGGATCAAGCCCTTGTTCCCATGCAAAGTTGCTAAAGGAGATTGATTCGTGTCTTGAAAACATATGCTGTTAAAGGGAGAAGAGATCGCTGTTCTATGCCAGGCGTTGCTTAGAATCTGAATCATACATTACAAGTGACAAATGCTTTTAAGGTGTTATTATCATTGCTGTTGTTAGTGTGGCATTGAGATAACTGTTTCAGTCAGAAAGTGGATTGTTGTTTTTTTTTTTTTTAAAAGTTGATCAAACAAATTTTGTAGCTTGAACTAATTATTGAAGAGGAAGTTGGTGATATAGAAGACTAAGGTCTTAAAAAGTTCCAGTTGTCTTAGAAATGCAAGGTAATTTCCAAGTAATATTGTTGTTTTTATTCACAGATCCAAGTCTATTATTAGGAAATTGCAGCCAAAGAAAATCAAGAAGCCAAAATTGTTTGAGAAGAGTAAAGAAGACCTAAAGAGAGGAGATTAAAGGAGATCGACTGAGGTATGGTTTTGTAGATTGCAGTTATTGTTTAGTTAAAGGATTGCAGAATCGCAGTTCTATTCATTGCAAATGTCAAATGAAGATTTAAGTCAGAGCTAAAGAAAATTGCAGCAAGGGTTTCTAATATACTGCCACAACTGTTAGATTTAATCGATCAAAGGAGAAACTGTGGTAAGAAGAGTGGAGAGACATAAAATCATGTGAATTTTAATCATTTTCAATGGGTAAAGTTGGTAAACGTGTTAAGAAAGAAAATTAAATTTTGTAGGAAGAATTGATGAAAGTTAAAAATGATAATTTTGAATTTATAAAAAGAATAAAGGAGTTGAAAATGGAGACATATGAGTCTGTATGTGAAAGGAATTGGGTAATGTTAAAAGAAAGAATGAAGAATTAGAAGAAAAATTAAAATTTTTTGATGAGGTTAAGAAAATGAAAGATGATTTTTAAGGAAAATTGAAATTGTTAGAAGAAGAAAATTGTTTACTAAAAGAAGAATTATCAAAGTTGAAAGAAGAAAATAAATGTTTAAAGAGAAAGCCCTTGATAAGTGATGTTGCTTGTGATACAGAGGATTTGTATTGTTAAGTTGATAAATCAAGTAGTTTCTATGATATGGCTAATATTGATATTGTTGAAGAATGTATAGAAGAAGAATGCGAAGATGATAATGTAAATAATAATAATTGTCATAAAAATATGTTGGTTCGAGATTAATGGGAATAATGGGTTATAAAGGTGAAGGATTAGGAAAGAATGCACAAGGAATAAAAGAACCAATTGAACCAGTTATGAAGCCAAGTTTAAGCAAATTTGTTTCAGAAATGCTTGTATTGAGTGCTCCCATTGTAATAGAGGTCATATAAAAGATACATGTTGGTATCTACATCTGTGTGCTATTTGTGGTTTTAGAAATCATTTGGAAAGAACTGTTGGCAAAGAAATTGGAAGATTGAATGTATGATAGGATGCATACAGTTGAACTGTGGTTAGAGTTTTGGATCAAATTGGCAAAAGTTGACAGTTATGCTGAAAGGTTTGTTTAAATATAAATATTGATATGTGAAATCTAATAGTGATCAACAAATGGTTGAAGGTTTGACAAGACATGATGAAAAGTGGAAAGCTACATATAGAGAGATAACTCATTGCTTGAAGGACTACCATAGCAGCTGGTGAAGAGTTCAAGAGAGATCCACAAATATTGAAGATAATTTGAAAGTATCGTGAAGAAAATAATTTGGGTGAGTTTGAAGACTTGGTTGCAAAGTTGAAAGAATTTGTGCTCGAAATTAAGGGGGAGTGCTGGAAAGTAATTTTTCCCATAGTAGCACAGTTTCTATAATTTATTTTGAAAGCTACTAAACCTTCTAATGTGTTTTTTTAGTTATTTCCTTGGTGATTTGTTTGAAAGATTGGAAATTTCCTTTTATTAGTTTGTAATGCATCTATTTAAACTGCGCTGTTGTAGCCATTTTGGTATCAACCAAATTAATGAATATAATATTTTTTTATGATGTAACATTCTTCTCTTTGTATATTACTGTTGTTTTTACTCTTTTTACCACGTAAATGATAAATTGTATGTTATTTATGGGCACCATCATACCTATCAATAAAAGAATAAGACTACTATGTTGAAGTATACGAATCCAACAAGAGTCTTCTATGCAATAATTCTTTTTAAGAAACAAATATGCTACACCATAAGTTGGAAGCCTACAAAGTATAAAGTAAAGTGACTTAGAGAAAAATTATATCATAAAAATAAAGGCTAAGTCTTTCCAATCGGCTATAAATAAATTTCATTAATCAAAACACGGAAGTTGAAAGATGAGAGCAACATGAAAGTTTTAATTTTTAATCACATAATAAAGTTGTACATAGTTTTTCAATAGGTGTGAATGGGGAGAATTTAGCATATTAAAGTGAATACAAGGACCATTCTATTCAATAAGATCATTGTTTGACTTTAATATAAAAACATAAATTGATCATTTACATGAAAACTCTTTATCGTTAGTTTAATAATAACTTATACTAATAGATTGTATGTTGTCTTGCATCAATTCCTCTTTGATTGTCATGTCTAAAATAAAGTCTCTAATGAGAATGTTTCATGTTTGAAAACAAGCTTAACAACCTTACTTTCATTTATACATACTATAAAATCTTTCCAAGTCATTTAAAAGATGTAAGCAAAATTACAATTTAGAAACCATTTCACGGTGCATTTTTTAATCTTTAATTTGATATAATTTACATTAATGTATACTTATCTTCTCTAGTGGCCAATAATGGTCAATTACATTAGTAGTGTATGTGAAAAAACTAGCATCCCTTTAGAAAAATTACACATAGATAGATTAAAAAATTATTCAAAAGATTTTAAGCTCATGTTGAATTACCTTGTGGCATTGATGTAGATGCTTCTATCATAATGTGCCATTGATAGCCTACTTGAAGAATCTTCTTTGCTAAGATACTTGCACTTCAATACAACTTTTGAGATTCTTGATCAACTTTGCTAATACTGGACTTAACTTTGTCTGTGTGCACACATCGTGATAGAGTGCCTTCTAAATGCTTATGATGAAGGGTCGTTGCTAACACATGGTTAATTTAAGAATTGGATATTATGCATGGAGGTGTGAATGGAGTGTGTTTAGGGATAGGAGATGGATTAGTTGACAATTTGGAACCTTTGACTCTCCAAACTTGGGAAGATGAAAAATGATGGGTTGATATGAAGGTGCGCATGGAATTAGGAAAAATTTCTTGATATACTTTCTACGTCCCTTGAGAATCCTACTTTTTCCTTTATGGACATCTTTGATGGATACATTTTCATTTTTTTTATTTTCCCCATAGTTTCTTTGACTAATGGAGTTTGATAGGGATAATCTTTCCTTGTATTCTTTGGTATCCATGTGTATTTGATTTGTCTGATATGCTTCTTAGTTTCTTTTGCTTTGATGACGTTCTTTGTGCTTTAATTCAAATATTTATTTTCATGTTGGTCTGAATTTGTGGATGAGGTGACGGGTGGATGAAGATTCATGACGTGGCTAGTTGTAGTATTGGCATCAATTTCATCATAAGGATTCTTTTTGCTCCCTATGTTGATGTTTTCTTGAGACATAGTTGCCCCTAGTATGGTGGTAGTAGCAACTTCATTCCTTGATTCTACTTGTTTTGGGATGTGTTGTTCAGTAAGAATTCTCTGCTAAATGACCATTGTAGATGGCATTGTTTCAGTTTGCTACTTTGCTAACTCTGAAATGTCCTATTCTGTCAGACCTTTTTCTTTGAGTGGACAATGTTGGATATCTTCATACATGATTTCCTCAGTCTAAATTTGGAATATATCTAATCCCGATGTTGACAACGCAGTTTGACTATAGCAATCAATAACTTGCTCTCTTTGTGTAATAATGTTAGGAGTAAAGGAATCCTATTCTGAAGGAAGATATTCTAGGTGTCCATCCACATAAATCATCTCATGGGTAGATGGAGGAGTATGTGTTATGTGGATATGATTATCTTGTATAGATAGTAGAGTATCCATTAGATCATTGTAGTAGCTTGGAGATACAAATTATTGATCTTGAATGATTTCAAAATTGCTTTTGACATGCTTTGGATCAAGTTCTTGACATGGATCAGTTTCATGTGATGGATTGCTTACAAAGGGTTCTTGGACATCATCATTAGGCATGGGAAGTGGCTCAATATCCTCTTGATTTTTTAGTGGACCTGGATCAAGTGTCGAGTTGAGGATTCCTTCAATATTTTCAATCATGAGGTTGAAGGATGTCAATATGTCTTGGAAAGGACTATTTCTATCCTTTGGTGAGAGA
>VDFB02304497.1:0-25164 GCA_007258455.2 Sequoia sempervirens | reverse complement strand
TTGTTCCCATGCAAAGTTGCAAAAGGAGATTGATTCGTGTTTGAAAACATATGCTGTTAAAAGGAGAAGAGATTGTTGTTCTATGCCAGGCGTTGCTTAGAATTTGAATCATACATTATAAGTGACAAATGGTTTTAAGGTGTTATTATCATTGCTGTTGTTAGAGTGGCATTGAGATAACTGTTTCAGTCAGAAAGTGGATTGTGTTTTTTTTTTTTTTAAAGTTGATCAAACAAATTTTGTAGCTTGAACTAATTATTAAAGAGGAAGTTGGTGATATAGAAGACTAAGGTCTTAAAAAGTTCCAGTTGTCTTAGAAATGCAAGGTAATTTCCAAGTAATATTGTTGTTTTTATTCACAGATCCAAGTCTATTATTAGAAATTGCAGCAGAAGAAAATCAAGAAGCCAAAATTACAGCTGAGGTATGGTTTTGTAGATTGCAGTTATTGTTTAGTTAAAGGATTGCAGAATCGCAGTTCTATTCATTGCAAATGTCAAATGAAGATTTAAGTTAGAGCTAAAGAAAATTGCAGCAAGGGTTTCAAATATACTGCCACAGCTGTTAGATTTAATCAATCAAAGGAGAAACTGTGGTACGAAGAGTGGAGACACATAAAATCATGTGAATTTTAATCATTTTTAATGGGTAAATTTGCTACACGTGTTAAGAAAGAAAATGAAATTTTGGAGAAAGAAATGATAAAATTAAAAATGATAATTTTGAATTTATAAAAAGAATAACGGAGTTGAAAATGGAGACATATGATTCCGTATGTGAAAGGAATTGGGTAATGTTAAAAGAAAGAATCAAGTTAGAAGAAAAATTACAATTGTTTGATGAGGTTAAGAAAATGAAAGGTGATTTTTAAGAAAAATTGAAATTCTCAGTAGAAGAATATTGTTTACTAAAAGAAGAATTATCAAAGCTGAAAGAAGAAAATGTTTAAAGAAAAATCCATTGATAAGTGATGTTGCTTGTGATACAGAGGATTTGTATTGTTCAGTTGATAAATCAAGTAGTTTGTATGATATGGCTAATATTGATATTGTTGAAGAATGTATAGAAGAAGAATGTGAAGATGATAATGTAAATTGTAATAATTGTCATAAAAAAATGTTGGTTTGAGATTAATGGGAATAATGGGTTATAAAGGTGAAGGATTGGGAAAGAATGCACATGAAATAAAAGAACCAATTGAACCAGTTATGAAGCCAAGTTCAAGCAAATTTGTTCTAGAAATGCTTGTATTCAGTGTTCCCATTGTAATAGAGAAGGTCATATAAAAGATACATGTTGGGATCTATATCTGTGTGCTATTTGTGGTTTTCTAAATCATTGGGAAAAGAAGTGTCGGCAAAGAAATTGGAAGATTGAATCTATGACAGGATGCATACAATTGAACTATGGTTGGAGTTTTTGATCAAACTGTAGACATACAGACTGACAAAGTAGCTAGGAAGCAACTAGGGAGAAGGCTAGCGATGCCTAAATTTACAGAGGTATTTTAATTTAAAAATTGACTAAAATTTAGAATTTTCACTAACTACAAGAAATATTATTTACTTAGGCATTAATGTAACTTCTTCTGAAATCAAATGCATAGATAGAACACAATCCTCACTTCAATGATGAGATGTATTGAGAATATATATAATGATACTCAAACAACATGAATGATGAATGGAATAGTAGATGAATTTTCTTAGACACTGACAAGCTTCATAGTTGAAGGAAGGATTCATAAAAATCCGTATCCATCACTCATGTACGATGTCCCAGTCATGGTTTATCAAATTTTGTGCCCTTTAAGTATCACCATAGCATTGACAACACCAAAAACTGTTGCAATTGTGGCCCTTTGTATGATGGGTTCCATTAAAATTTAAAAAAGTAAAATAAAATAAAAATTGTACACAAATTTAATTGGAGAGAAATTCATTAAAAAAAAAACAATGGCATGAAAAAATAATTTAAATGTCACTCCAATGTCCATTTTGCTTCAAAAATAAAATAGCAAATAGTGGGCTTGTAATAAAATACATTAGAAAACAGCATTCATTTTAACTACAAAATTTCTTCAACACCAATGGTAAAATGAATGGAGGGTTAATAGACAATGACTTAAAATGAAATTGTTTGCATTGCAATAGGTACCATGCGATGAGGTAGCTTGAAACTGATATAATTAATTGCTTGAAGATTGACCCCTTCTTAGTTAAAAGAAATAACCCAACGCCACTAGTAAAATCAATAAAGAGTTAGCAACCATTGAGTAATAATGAAAGGGTTTCAATTAAAATAGCACATGAAGCATAAAAGTAGAACCAAAAGGATAGGTGTTGATAGTGTTGAACCAAAAACTACCACGAAATTCACCATTGAGATTAGGGACGAGGAGGATCAAGATAAAACGAATGCTTCCAGAAGTGGGAACAGGGGAGATGGTCTACGAGGCTTGTGGGCCAGACAGCCAAAGGAAAGAAGTTATGCTTTGAAGAACCGGGGGATGACACAAAAGATGAATTTCTACCTATTATTAATCTGAGTAAAAACGAGTTCTTGATGGTTATGGAAGAAGACCTCTCCAAATATTTTGCAAGTAGTGATGATGAGGAGGAAATGAAGGGGGTAACGAACCAATGGTTGAAGATTCAAAGGAGCAGGAAACTGATGGGTTCAAGAATACTGAAGGTCAAGTTAAGGAAGTGGTCAGGGATATCACTGAAGGTATGGAAGAACAACCTACGGAGGATGGGATCGAGGAAATGTAGGATAATGATAAGTCCCTAGATTTCTATGTTACATAATTCTGTGAATTACAAGAAAAGTGGATAAGATGGACAAGGCTTTCAAAAGACTAACGACAATCACCTTGGGCATTATGTGGAAGGCTATCTTCAACACAGTGAGCGAAGCATCTAAGGTAACGAAAGGAAATTAAAAGATGAAAGCTTCTTTTGATGAGGAGGTGCAATGGATCGACCATAGAGAATTATAGTGAAGAGATAGAATAGCTGGAGCAAGAATGAAACCTTATCTACCATTCGAGTAATCTGGGTATTTGGAGTCATGTCTTCTTTGGCTTTTGAACTTCATCATGTCTGGGCCTACATGCCCCTCCATCTTTTCGACTCGATTATGTTTTTTGGGTTTTTGTTTGGTACTAGTTTGTAGTTTCTACTGGTTTGTTTTGTTAGGGATTGGTCTTTCTCTAAGGTGATGGTTGGTTTTTTTTCCCCTATTCTAATTTTGCTAATATAGGCCTTGGTCCACTTTTGATTGGGTTCAAGGGCTTTTTCCCCTACTTTTGTTACCAAAAACATAATATTTTAATACTGTAATAATATAGTATTATAGAATAATATAATAATGTTATAGTAAAAATATAATAATAAAATAACAATAAAATACGTTAATAATAATAATATCCTCCAAACTAATTTAAACTTTATAATTTAATATAATATTATTTATAAAATAATATTATAAACATTTTTATATAATAATAAACATATAAAAATATAATATAATATATTTTAATGTAATAATTATTATAAAATATTAATACAAATTTAATTACACTGTAAACATATATAATAATAAATTATACAATAATAAATATATAATATAATAATAAAATATAATTATTTTATTTATTTATTTTACAATTATTTATTTTAATTCCAAATTATGCAAGAGCTATATTATTTTTATAACAAAAAGTATTATTTTAAGTTAAATTTACTTAAATATTATTTTTTATTGAAGCAACAATTTTTTTAAAACACATAAGCCCTTGATGTTGAGGGCACCCTTACCCGTTCCCTTATCGGCTCTATGTATAATTTCTATCATGTTATATATGGTATCATTCTTTTCTTAATCTTATTATGCTTTGATAGGTTTTTGACATTTCGTTTTTTAAGGGAGAATAGCCGCCTTAGAATAGGCACATCCACCTTAACCTACATAGTAACTTATTTAATATTCCATTATTGTAGGACTCATTCCTTTCACGTGATACATTTTTAGGGTTTTTTCCTACTCCCACATTCTGCTTATTTATAGCATCCACCTCCTTTGTTTACCATCGGCTTTAGGGTTTATCTGTGATACCCAGTTGCGTAAATATTAGTTGAATTTTAAATGCCTTTGGATTGTTGGCATTTTTTTTCAAGAATCTAGTTTGGTCCTTTGGATGATAATGTTATTTTTGTTTTCTTCAGATTTCAGGCTTTCAGATCTGTTAGTGTTGGGGAGAGAACAAGCAGTAGACATTTCACAAAAAATGGGGCAAACTGAAGGGCAAAAGCGATATTGGTTTCAATTTTCATGAGCGGAACTAGAAGGTTTTCATTCGACAAAATAGACTAGATTATAAATGGGCTGCAGTGGTAAGATGTGACAGAAGACAAGAATACTGGTCTCCAAATGCCACAAGGAGAGAAGAACGCAAGAAGGAACGACTAGTACACACATGTAATTAGTTTTGCTGCATGGGCAGGTAGGGTTTGATAAGTTTGTTGTTAAACGCTAAAAAAAAAGAAAATGCTTTTAAATATTCAGACAAGTCTTGCAAATTATGTGTTTTATGAATAAGATTGTGGTAAATTTTTTAACATTATGTATTAATAGCATAAGCGTGTTAGTATGTTTTGGATACTTATTTCTGTGCTGAGCATCATTTTGACTTAAATTCATAGATAAAGAGCTATCAATTGAAGATTTAAGTGACTGTCACTTGATTTTGTATATTCTCCCAAAGAAACATCAAACCATAATTCAAAACCATGAAGGGGTGTTGTCTTCAAGGAACTCAATTTGAAATCTGCACTATGTTTTGGAATACTGTAAATATTTTGTGCATTAGCTGGAGCATAAAAAGATTTAATTAAAGTGCAAGGAGCAGAAGTTGTGAAAGCAAATAACTTAACCGATAGGGTTATTGTCCTTCATGGGAGATTGTATGGGGTATATGGTTCTCTATGAGACCATGTTCTCTAGTGTAATTATTGCAACAGACCACTGGCTAAAACCTGGAGGTCTAATTCTCTCCTCTCATGCAACAATGTACATGGCACCGGTTACACACGCTGACGGATATGATGAAAGTATCAATTTATGGCATAAATGTTTATGGAGTTAACATGTCTGCAATGTTACCGTTTGGGAAGTCATGTGCATTTGAAGAACCTTGTATTGAAACAATTACAGGAGAAAATATCTTAGCAGAGCCATTTACTGTATAAGCGAGTAGTTGGAAATAGCTACTTCATGGTTTTGCATTATGGTTTGATGTCTTTTTGGGAAAATATACAACATCAAGTGACAGTCACTTAAAACTTCAATTGATAGATCTTTATCTGTCAATTTAAGTCGAAATTGTGCTCATCAAAGAAATAAGTATCCAAAACAGACTAACATGCTTGTGCTATTAATACATATTCAAAAATTTACCACAATCTTATTCATAAAAGACATGATTTGCAAGACTTGTCCAAATATTTAAAAGCCCTTTCAAACTTGAAGAGATCTCCCGTCAGAAAGTCATTTTTTCCCGATTGAAAAAGTGAAAGCTGCTTGGAGGCTGAAATTAACACATTTTTTAGGGTTTAACAACAAACTCATAAAACCCTACCCGACCATGCAGCAAAAAATTACTACATGCATGTAGTCATTCCTTATTGTGTTCTTCTCTCCTTGTGGCTGGAAACAAATACAAGACATTCTTGCCTTCCGTTGCGCCATAACGTTGCAGCCTATTTATAATCTGGTCTATTTTGTCGAATGAAAGCCTTCTGGTTCCGCTCATAAAAATTCAATCCAATATCGCTTTTGCCCTTCAGTTTGCTTCCATCTTTTGTGAACATGTCTATTGCGTGTGCTCTCCCCAACACTAACATATCTGATAAGCCTTGAATCTTAGGAAAACAAAAATAAAAGAACAAATGTACTACAGTAAGCAACATCATCCCGAAGGGAAATATTAGTTTCTTCTAATAAAACGTTAACGATTGATCAAAGTCATTTACCTGTTGGAAAATTATGCATGAGCCTCGCCTCACCCAAGATTCCATGCAAAAAAAAATTTGTAAACAATTAATTTTAATAACTGTGTGTATCTGCATGTTGACTGTATATGCAGTCTTATGTTTAGGCATTCTATTTTGGGTTCAATGCATGCACGAACCATATTAGGTATTGGTTATGCAAAACCTCTATAAAGAGAGATCAGATTTAATGAATTTTATTATCACAGAAATATGAAGCTCCTGTGTTTGTGTGTAAAAGAATTGTGCTTCTTCTGTATTTTGTTTTTAACTGTTTGCTTGGGTTTAGATTTTACATTACCAGTACTGGAGATCTAAAATTGAGTTCCTTGAATACAGCATCCCTTCATGGTTTTGCATTATGGTTTGATAAAATCAAGTCACAGTCAATCAAATCTTCAATTGGTAGCTCTTTATCTTTGAATTTAAGTAGAAATGATGCTCATGAAAGAAATAAGTATCCAAAGCATACTAACACGCTTGTGGTCTCAACTGTTCCAGAGGGAGCTCCAACTTCTTTCTTCACTTTTAACGCTGGATATGCTTATATTTAGTTACTGTGAGAATCTGAGAATAATATCATTAATGGGTGTTCTGTGTTGACAGAGTTTCCAAGGCTTCGAGAGTTATTCATAAATGGGCGTTCTGTGTTGAGAGAGTTTCCAAGCCTTGCACCTCTACGTCAGCAATTGCAGAGATTCACAGTAATAAAGATTATCGTCAGAAGTTGGAGGAGATTCGATACTCATCCACTGCAATCATTATTGTTGGAAATATAATCTCGCTTACATTATTAACTCCTCCAGCTGAACCTTTCTCCCCAACATACTTCGTATCAGCCCTCCGTATCAGCATTAAAAACAAATTTGAGAAGTCAGATTTTTTACTAAGATTTTATTGAAATGATATGACATTAACTCACTGCAGGCTCCCACACGCTTTCTGGGTGTTATGGAGTATATTATTCTATGTATAGCTACCTCGCCTCCGTTGATGAATAGTTCTCTATATATTGTTAGAGTCTTCTTTGTTGTAATCACTCTGTCAGAAGAGTCCAGCTCCGTAGAGCTGTAAGGTGTATGGTGAGTTGTATTAACTCTCAAGAGTCCAGCTCTCAAGAGCTGTAAGGAATTCAGAAGTCTGTAATCGTGTGTGTAAAAGAAAGAGCTGAAGCTCCGTAAGCTGTAAGGAGATGTAATAGGTGTATGGTTGTCAATGAGCAGAAGCTCAAGCAATTGCCAGAATGTAAGTTGTAATGGTCTCTGTCAAGGAGCAGCAGCTCCAGGTATTGAGCGGCAGCTCAACCATTGAAATGTTTGTTTATAAATGAGTAGAAGCTTAGAGTATTCATGTAATGCTTTTATCTATATAAAATATCTGTTTGTTTTCTATTTTATCCCCTTTTCAAATCCTACAATTATATGCGCTTTCCATATAATCTGGAGGAATTCGCTGCTCCTTGTTCTGAACTAGAATGTGGTTTTCATTCCGAAGTAGATGGATAGTAACACTCGTACACACAGAGCATCGTAATCTTAAAATATGCTGAAATACTTCAAGGGTTTATTGCTACAGTGAATACAGACGAGGAGTGCAAGGCGTTGAATTTTTCTGAATGTAATTATTGACCATTTATACAATTCTTGACTAAGTGGAAGGTTCGATGCCATTACTTTTAACGTTTTTTAAAGATATTTTATTAAATCAATCGCAGCATTAGCCAATATTTCATATTACAAAGAGAAGATTCCTTGTATCATCTGAGTTTGTATTAGAATGTAATGTTGGAAAGTAATTTCTCCGGTACTACTCGCGCAGTTTCTATAATTTATTTTGGAATCTGTCAAACCTTCTATTGTGTTGCTTTAGTTATTTCCTTCGTTTGCAAGATTGGAAGTTTCTTTTAGTAGTTTGTAATGCATCTATTTAAACTGCGCTGTTGTAGCCATTTTGATATCAATCAAATTAATGAATATAATATGTTTTATGCTGTAGCATTCTTGTCTTTGTATATTACCGCTGTTTTTGCTCTTTCTATCAAATTGGTATCAGAGCTAGGTTAAGAAGTTGAGAGCTAGTAAAAGATTGAAGCCACAGATTAAGGGAATGAGAAGTCACTGACCAGAAGGGGATTTGAAAGTCATGGAATTGCTATTGTAATGAACCTGCAAAAATCACATGAAAGAAGCCAACATGGATCAAAGCCCTTGTTCCCATGCAAAGTTGCTAAAGGAGATTGATTCGTTTCTTGAAAACATATGCTGTTAAAGGGAGAAGAGATCGCTGTTCTATGCCAGGCGTTGCTTAGAATTTGAATCATACATTACAAGTGACAAATGCTTTTAAGGTGTTACTATCATTGCTGTTGTTAGAGTGGCATTGAGATAACTGTTTCAGTCAGAAAGTGGATTGTTGTTTTTTTATTTTTAAAGTTGATCAAACAAATTTTGTAGCTTGAACTAATTATTGAAGAGGAAGTTGGTGATATAGAAGACTAAGGTCTTAAAAAGTTCCAGTTGTCTTAGAAATGCAAGGTAATTTCCAAGTAATATTGTTGTTTTTATTCACAGATCCAAGTCTATTATTAGGAAATTGCAGCCAAAGAAAATCAAGAAGCCAAAATTGTTTGAGAAGAGTAAAGAAGACCTAAAGAGAGGAGATTAAAGGAGATCGACTGAGGTATGGTTTTGTAGATTGCAGTTATTGTTTAGTTAAAGGATTGCAGAATCGCAGTTCTATTCATTGCAAATGTCAAATGAAGATTTAAGTCAGAGCTAAAGAAAATTGCAACAAGGGTTTCAAATATACTGCCACAACTGTTAGATTTAATCGATCAAAGGAGAAACTGTGGTAAGAAGAGTGGGGACACATAAAATCATGTGGATTTTAATCATTTTCAATGGGTAAAGTTGGTAAACGTGTTAAGTTTGTTTATGCATTTGGTATTAGGTTGGATTTTTTTTAGTTGTAATCATGAATTTGTTAGATAACTATCAGTCTACATGTTGGAAAGGCATCACTTATCCTTTTTCATCATTCCTCAATGTACTCTACCACAACTTTTTCAGTGGTTGCCTCTGAGCGACCTTTGTTTTACAATGCCAAGGATGTGGTCTATCTAATGTTTACTTATTTATTAGGATGTATGCTTCTGATTTAAGGATATCTCTTAAAGATAACTGAAAACTATTCCTGGTTTGTGTTGTCCTCATACATCATTGGCCATATTTTTGTTTCCTAGTGTACAATGTTCCAGATACTGCTAAACCTAGGATAGTAGAAAAGATGTGATAAGTTTTATATTCCCTACTGATAGACACATACATTAATTGTTGGGCACCAACAATCATAGTGAGACCATGAGTGGACCATGGGTCGTGCATTAGAATAATTTTTTTGATCAGATAATTTAAAAAGCTTATAAATCATAAATGTAGAATGATCAAACATGAGAATATTTTCATTTGATCATACACTTTATAAAACTTAAATAATAAATAGCATAAATGATCAAAGCAAGGAGGGTCTGCAAGAATAAAGAGATGAAAAATCAAAGCATATTTGCATGTTGAAATCTCAAAGAAATGTTGGATGTTAACTCTGTAGTAGCTCAACCAAAGATATGAAAACCTTAAAAATGAATACCGGAAAACTAAAGGAAAAATGAAGAAACTATTTGGAATTGAGGAGTTGAAACTCAAGGAGAAAAAATTTCACATACTTAGAAAGATTAACCACGACTTCATGAGGCTCTGAAAAAGAGATAAATTTCAAACTTATAGCTCTCAATAAAGTAGGAAGCTTTTTGGTACAAATTTCTAGTAGATTAGTTTATGTGCAGTCTCTTTGTTATCAAGTTAAGCCTGGCAGCTTGTGCCTTACTCTTTGAGGAGTATTATCCTTGCCATAAATTTTTAGATTTTATGGTTGTTCTGTTTTAGTGGATAGAATTTTGAATATTAGTAGTATCTTTTAGTTTAAACATAAAGAAACTTTTCCTAAGCAGAAAGGAAAAATAACTCTTCTTTTATAGGTTATATCAACAAGCCAAACATATCTATATAATAGTTTTTGGTCAAGGGATTATCTTTACATATTAAATAAAATAAGTATAACATTTCCTATAACTAGATAAGAAAATACCACCTAGTAACATGAACTTTGAATCTTAGAAAGTTCATAATGATTTTCTACCAAAAAGGATATATTCATACTTTGAATCTATTTTTTTTTGGTAGCTACAACTAATTTTTCTCCTCCCTCCCAATTAAATAACTTTTACAGTTTACATGTTACATGATTGCATGTATACATATATGCTGCGAAAATCTTGTCTCGAGCTCAAGAATCTGGTAGCTCTAAACCCCCATATTTTTACATCTACTTTTCGTTTATTTTGAATAGATTGAAGCAACAACTGTATAGATTGATTTCGGTTTGACTCATTTTTCTTAAATTCTATTTTGGTAGGGATTCTTAATATTTTTCTGTGATTTTATTTGTGGTTGTTTTCATATATAATATTGTTGTAATACCTAGTGTTAGATCCTTATTTGTTTCTTTACATGGAGATATTGTAAACTATGAAATGAATTTAATGTTCATTTGGTGGTTTAATTTTTTTTCCTTGCTCTTGAGGTTATTTTTCAGACAATTTTCCTAACAGAATTATTTAGTGTTGAATGTACATTAGCTAATACTAAAGCTATAAATGCAATGGTTGCCACAACTATTTTCACATAGAGTGAACATTAAAGATTTGATCATCTTCGTATATTTAACTTAATATATTCTTCTTTGTAAAGCTTAAACATTGTACAACACATATTTGTTCACACTTTTGTGTCATTATACTAGTTGTTGTACTTTAAAGACCAAATATCAAGGCAAGGGATTGGCATGACACAAAGGAGTAAAATTTTACAAGATTCTGTTGAATAAGTGAGAATAACTTGGTTTGGTAACTTGGTTAGGGTTGAGTGGTCAAATTTGGTACCAATATACTTTTGATAGTATTATATTCCTTTTCGAAAACACATGTCTATTAAAAAAATCAGGGGTGCTACCTTTGAGAGATCATTTTCCCACAAACAAAGAGAGTATATTCTTTTCTGAAACCACATATCTATTACTTCAAAAAATTAGGGGTGCTACATTTGAGAGATCATTTTCCCACAGACAAAGAGAGCTAAGCATATCTGCATTTGCATCAAATTTAGGTAGAATGAGTGCAATGAGTGCTGAGAGATGAAGTTCTATGAATCACTATTCACTACTCATGGAACATGGTTCAATGAGTTTGACTAAAAACACTACATAGTTGAATCCTGATAAATACGTCCTTATTAATGAAACCATAGTGATAAATAGCTCCTTATTAATGAAACCATAGGGATACAAGCAGTACGACCACAAGTAATAGTATTGTAAATCCAATGATATCCCAACTAGAAAAGTATCACACAAAAAGCAATAACCCTACTTAATTGTAAGGGTTGGGATCTTATCAATCAAACTGTAGGCATACTTATTGACAAAGTAGCTAGGAAGCAACTAGGGAGAAGGCTATAGATGCCTAAATTTACAAAGGTATTTTAATTTAAAAATTGACTAAAATTTAGAATTCCCACTAACTACAATAAATATTATTTACTCAGGAATTAATATAACTTCTTCTGAAATCAAAATCCTTACCCATCACTCATGTACGATGTCCCAGTCATGCTTTATTAAAGTCTGTGCCCTTTACAATATCACCATAGCATTGACAACACCAAAAACTGTTGCAATTGTGGCCCATTCTATGATGGGTTCCATTAAAATTTAAAAAGTAAAATAAAATAAAAATTGTACACAAATTTAATTGGAGAGAAACTCAGAAAAAAAAAGAAGAAAATGGCATGAAAAAATAATTTAAATCTCATCCAATGTCCATTTTACTTGAAAAAGAAAATAGCAAATGGTGGGCCTGTAAGAAAATACATTAGAAAAAAACATTCATTTTAACTACAAAATTTCTTCAACACCAATGGTAAAATGAATGGAGGGTTAATAGACATTGCCTTAAAATGAAATTATTTGCATTGCAATAGGTACCAAGCCATGAGGTAGCTTGAAACTAATATAATTAATTGCTTGAAGATTGACCCCTTCTTAGTTAAAATAAATAACCCAACACCACTAGTAAAATCAATAAAGAGTTAGCAACCATTGAGTAATAATGAAAGGGGTTCAATTAAAATAGCACATGAAGCATAAAAGTAGAACCAAAAGGATAGGTGTTGATAGTGTTGAACCAAAAACAACCACGAAAGTCACTATTGAGATTAGGGACGAGGAGGAACAAGATAAAACAAATGATTCCATAAGTGGGAACAGGGGAGATGGTCTACGAGGCTTGTGGGCCAGACAGCCAAAGGAAAGAATTTATGCTTTGAAGAACCTGGGGATATCACAAAAGATGAAGTTCTACCTACCATTAATATGAGTAAAAAGGAGTTGTCGATGGTTATAGAAGAAGACCTCTGCAAATATTTTGCAATGAATGGGGGTAACGAACCAATGGTTGAAGATTCAAGTAAAAAGGAGTTGTCGATGGTTATAGAAGAAGACCTCTGCAAATATTTTGCAATGAATGGGGGTAACAAACCAATGGTTGAAGATTCAAAGGAGCAGGAAGCTGATGGGTTCAAGAATACTAAAGGCCAAGTTAAGGAAGTGGTCAGGGATATCACTGAAGGTATGGAAGAACAACCTATGGAGGATGGGACCGAGGGAAGGTAGGATAATGATAAGTCCCTAGATTTCTATGTTACATAATTCTGTGAATTACAAGAAAAAGTGGATAAGATGAACAGGGCTTTCAAAAGACTAACAACAATCACCTGGGGCATTATGTGGAAGGCCATCTTCAACACAGTGAGCGAAGCATCTAAGGCAAGGGGAGGAAATTAAAAGATGAAAGCTTCTCTGGACGACGACGTGCAATGGATCGAAGGAACTACTGGTTCCATAGAGAATTATAGTGAAGAGATAGAATACTTGGAGCAAGAATGGAACCTTATCTACTATTCGAGAAAGTAATCTGGGTCTTTGGGGTCATTTCTTCTTTGGTCATCATGTTTGGGCCTACATGCCCCTCGATCTTTTTGACTCGATTATGTTTTTTGGGTTGTTGTTTGGTACTAGTTTTTAGTTTCTACTGTTTTGTTTTGTTAGGGTTTGGTCTTTCTCTAAGGTGATGGTTGGTTTTTTGCCCCTATTCTAGTTTTGCTAGTATAGGCCTTCGTCCCCTTTGGATTGGGTTCAAGGACTTTTTCCCCTACTTTTGTTACCAAAAACATAATATTTTAATACTGTAATAATATAGTATTATAGAATAATATAATAATGTTATAGTAAAAATATAATAGTAAAATAACAATAAAATACGTTAATAATAATAATATCCTTCAAACTAATTTAAACTTTATAATTTAATATAATATTAATTATAAAATAATATTATAAATATTTTGATATAATAATAAACATATAATATATTTTAATGTAATAATTATTATAAAATATTAATACAAATTTAATTACATTGTAAACATATATAATAATAAATTATACAATAATAAATATATAATATAATAATAAAATATAATTATTTTATTTATTTATTTTACAATTATTTATTTTTACTCCAAATTATGCAAGAACTATATTATTTTTATAAAAAAGAGTATTATTTTAAGTTAAATTTACTTAAATATTATTTTTTATTGAAGCAACAATTTTTTTAAAACACATAAGCCCTTGATGTTGAGGGCACCGTTACCCGTTCCCTTATCGGCTCTATGTATAATTTCTATCATGTTATAGATGGTATCATTCTTTTCTTAATCTTATTATGCTTTGATAGGTTTTTGACATTCGGTTTTTTTAGCGAGAATAGCCGCGTAAGAATAGGCACATCCACCTTAACCTACATAGTAACTTATTTAATATTCCATTATTGTTCCTTTCAGGTGATACATTTTTAGGGATTTCTCCTACTCCCACATTCTGCTTATTTATAGCATCCACCTTCTTTGTTTACCATCGGCTTTAGGGTTAACTGTGATACCAGTTGCGTAAATATTAGTTGAGTTTTAAATGCCTTTCGATTATTGGCATTTTTTTAAAGAATCTAGTTTTGTCCTTTGGATGATAATGTTTTTTTTGTTTTCTTCAGATTCCAGGCTGTCAGATCTGTTAGTGTTGGGAGAGAACAAGCAGTAGACATTTCACAAAAGATGGGGCAAACTGAAGGGCAAAAGCGATATTGGATTCAATTTTCATGAGCGGAACTAGAAGGTTTTCATTCGACAAAATAGACTAGATTATAAATGGGCTGCAGTGGTAAGATGTGACAGAAGACAAGAATGTCTTCTACTGGTTTCCAAATGCCACGAGGAGAGAGGAACGCAAGAAAAAGAACGACTACACACATGTAATTAGTTTTGCTGCTTGGGCAGGTAGGGTTTGATGAGTTTGTTGTTAAACCCTAAAAAAATGTGTTAATTTCAGCCTCCACTCAGCCTTCACGATTTGAAAACGCTTTTAAATATTCAGATGGGAGATCTCTTCAAGTTTGAAAACGCTTTTAAATAGTCAGACAAGTCTTGCAAATTATGTGTTTTATGAATAAGATTGTGGTAAATTTTTTAACATTATGTATTAATAGCATAAGCGTGTTAGTATGTTTTGGATACTTATTTCTTTGCTGAGCATCATTTTGACTTAAATTCATAGATAAAGAGATATCAATTGAAGAATTAAGTGACTTTGACTTAAATTCATAGATAAAGAGATATCAATTGAAGAATTAAGTGACTGTCACTTGATTTTGTATATTCTCCCAAAGAAACATCAAACCATAATGCAAAACCATGAAGGGGTGTTGTCTTCAAGGAACTCAATTTGAAATCTGCACTATGTTTTGGAATACTGTAAATATTTTGTGCATTAGCTGGTGCATAAAAGATTTAATTGAAGTGCAGGCAGCAGAAGTTGTGAAGGCAAATAACTTAACCGATAGGGTTATTGTCTTTCATGGGAGATTGGATGGGGTATATGCTTCTCTATGAGACCATGTTCTCTAGTGTAATTATTGCAACAGACCAATGGCTTAAACCTGGAGGTCTAATTCTCTCCTCTCATGCAACAATGTACATGGCACCGGTTACACACGCTGACGGATATGATGAAAGTATCAATTTATGGCATAAATGTTTATGGAATTAACATGTCTGCAATGTTACCATTTGGAAAGCCATGTGCATTTGAAGAAACTTGTATTGAAACAATTACAGGAGAAATTATCTTAGCAGAGCCATTTACTGTAAAAGCGAGGAGTTGGAAACAGCTACTTCATGGTTTTGCATTATGGTTTGATGTCTTTTTGGGAGAATATACAACATCAAGTGACAGTCACTTAAAACTTCAATTGATAGATCTTTATCTGTCAATTTAAGTCGAAATTATGCTCATCAAAGAAATAAGTATCCAAAACAGACTAACATGCTTGTGCTATTAATACATAATATTCAAAAATTTACCACAATCATATTCATAAAAGACATAATTTGCAAGACTTGTCTGAATATTTAAAAGCGCTTTCAAACTTGAAGAGATCTCCAATCAGAAAGTCATTTTTTGCCGATTACATGCATTTATCTAGTCATTCCTTATTACATGTATGTAGTCATAAAACCCTACCCGACCATGCAGCAAAAACTTATTACATGTATGTAGTCATTCCTTATTGTGTTCTTCTCTCCTTGTGGCTGGAAACCAATAGAAGACATTCCTGCCTTCCGTTGCGCCATAACGTTGCAGCCTATTTATAATCTGGTCTATTTTGTCGAATGAAAGCCTTCTGGTTCCGCTCATAAAAATTCAATCCAATATCGCTTTTGCCCTTCAGTTTGCTTCCATCTTTTGTGAACATGTCTATTGCGTGTGCTCTCCCCAACACTAACATATCTGATAAGCCTGGAATCTTAGGAAAACAAAAATAAAAGAACAAATGTACTACAGTAAGCAACATCATCCCTAAGGGAAATATTAGTTTCTTCTAATAAAACGTTAACGATTGATCAAAGTCATTTACCTGTTGGAAAAGTATGCATGAGCCTCGCCTCACCCAAGATCCCATGCAAAATTTTTTGTAAACAATTAATTTTAATAACTGTGTGTATCTGCATGTTACTGCATGTTGACTGTATATGCAGTCTTATGTTTAGGCATTCTATTTTGGGTTCAATGCATGCATGAACCATATTAGGTATTGGTTATGCAAAACCTCTATAAAGAGAGGTCAGATTTATTGAATTTTATTATCACAGAAATATGAAGCTCCTGTGTTTGTGTGTAAAAGAATCAGCTCTTCTTCTGTATTTTTTAATTCATGAGCGAGCGATTTATATTACGTACGGAGATCCTCAAAACGAGTCTCTTGAATACATCCCTCTCTATGGAGCCTTTGGTAGACATGGTTTGATAAAAATCAAGTCACCCCACCTGGTAGCTCTTCTGTAGCCTTTACCTTGAATTTAAGTGGTGAAATGATGCTCATGAAAGAAATAAGTATCCAAAGCATACTAACACGCTTGTGGTCTCAACTGTTCCAGAGGGAGCTCCAACTTCTTTCTTAACTTTTAACGCTGGATATGCTTATATTTAGTTACTGTGAGAATCTGAGAATAATATCATTAATGGGTTCTGTGTTGAGAGCTCTCAAGGCTCGAGAGTTATTCATAAATGGATACCTTCGCGTTGAGAGTTTCGCTTCCCGCACCTCTACGTCACGCCACCAGAGATCGGTAATAAAGATTTATCATCAGAAGTTGAGTATATCTGATACTCATCCACCGTGAACATTATTGTTAGTATAACTCACTTTACATTATTAACTCTAGCCGGAACCCTTTTCCCCTTAACATGTTTCTGCACCGCCCTCCGTATCGTAGCATTAAAAACAAAATTTTAAGAAACCGCCAGATTTTGAAAAGATTTCGCATTGAAACGATATGATAATTCAACGGCGTCTACCACGCTTTATGGTGTTATGGAGCATATTATTTATTGTATAGCTACCTCGTTCGCTGATGCGCGAAGTTCTCGGCATATTGGTATATCCTTTGCTGCAAAAATTCACCTGGTCAGAAGAAAAGTCCAGCCCCAGATGTATGAGTATGGCGAGCCGTAATAACTTCATATCCAGCCTCAAGAGCTTCGCGCTGAATTCAAAGTCTGGTAATCGCGTAAGCGCTGGTGCTAATGGAAGCTTCGTGCGTTTCAGCGATAATGTAATAGCGGTATGTATTGTCAATGAGCAGAGCTCAAAGCAAATCGCCGCGAACAAAGTTTGTAATGGTTCTCTTACCGTACAGCAGCTCCAGGTATTGAGTGGCAGCTCAACCATTGAAATGTTTGTTTATGAATGAGTAGAAGCTTAGAGTATTTATCAATGTTTTGATCTATTTTAAAAATCTGTTTGTTTTCTATTTTATCCCCGTTTCAAATCCTACAATTAGATGCGCTTTCCATATAATCTGGAGGAATTCGATGCCCTGCCCCAACCAGGAAACGTGGTTTCTTCCGAAGTATTTTGATAGTAACACTCGCGTACACACACAGCATCGTAATCTTCAAATATGCTGAAATACTCGCGGCTTTATTGCTAAGAAAAAGAATACGGCAGACGAAGAGTGCAAGGCGTTGAATTTTCGCTGAACGCAATGACATAATCTCTACTATATAACCGGACTATGGAAAGGTTCGATGCCACTAATTTTAACGTTTTTAAGATATTCATAAAATCAATCAAAACATGAAATAATATTTCTTATATTACAAAAAGAGAAGATTCCTCGTATCATCTGAGTTTGTATTAGAATGTAATGTTGGTTTTCAACTTCTCCCGTAGTACGCGCAAGTTTCTATAATTTATTCGGGAATCTGTCAAACCTTCAACGTTGCTTTTGCTATTTTCGCTGGTAAGATTGAAGTTTCTTTCAGCGTTAGTGTAATGTAATTCAGCCAAACCAGTTGCCAGCCATTTTGATATCAATCAAATTAATGAATATAATATGTTTTATGCTGTAGCATTCTTGTCTTTGTATATTACTGTTGTTTTTGCTCTTTCTATCAAATTGGTATCAGAGCTAGGTGAAGAAGTTGAGAGTTAGTAAAAGATTGAATCCACAGATTAAGGGAATGAGAAGTCACTGACCAGAAGGGGATTTGAAGGTCATGGAATTGCAATTATAATGAACCTTCAAAAATCACATGAACGAAGCCAACATGGATCAAAGCTCTTGTTCCCATGCAAAGTTGCAAAAGGAGATTGATTCGTGTCTTGAAAACATATGCTGTTAAAAGGAGAAGAGATCGTTGTTCTATGCCAAGCGTTGCTTAGAATTTGAATCATACATTACAAGTGACAAATGCTTTTAAGGTGTTATTATCATTGATGTTGTTAGAGTGGTACTCTGGCGACAAATCGGTTTTGAATGCGAGCGACGGCTGTTTTTTTTTTAAAAAGTTAATCGAAACAAATTCTGCATGAACCATCTATTGAAGATGGTTGGTGATATAGTGAATAATTTTAAGGTCTTAAAAGTTCCAGCCGGTCTTAGAAAATGCAAGGTAATTCCCCAAGTAATATTGTTGTTTTATTCACAGATCTGCCTATTATTAGGTGGAAATTCAAAAGTCAGTAAAAACTGGCGAAGCCAAAATGCTCTGGAGAAGAGTAAAGAAGATCTCGTTATGACAAAGCGACCGACCGAGGTATGGTTTTAGACGTAAGCATGCTTAGTTAAAGGATTGTGTTAAATCGCAAAATTTTATTCATTGGGTAAATGCTTTCCAACGAATATTTAAGTCAGAGCTAAAGAAAATTGCAGCAAGGGTTTCAAATATACTGCCACAACTGTTAGATTTAATCGATCAAAGGAGAAACTGTGGTAAGAAGAGTGGAGAGACATAAAATCTTGTGAATTTTATTCATTTTCAATGG
The DNA here is from genome assembly GCA_007258455.2 of Sequoia sempervirens. NCBI lineage: Eukaryota > Viridiplantae > Streptophyta > Pinopsida > Cupressales > Cupressaceae > Sequoia > Sequoia sempervirens. The sequence goes on along the minus strand of VDFB02304497.1, from coordinate 6,057 downwards.
GTAAAGTTGGTAAATGTGTTAAGAAAGAAAATGAAATTTTGTAGGAAGAATTGATGAAAGTTAAAAATGATAATTTTGAATTTATAAAAAGAATAAAGGAGTTGAAAATGGAGACATATGAGTTGTATGTGAAAGGAATTGGGTAATGTTAAAAGAAAGAATGAAGAATTAGAAGAAATATTAAAACTTTTTGATGAGGTTAAGAAAATGAAAGATGATTTTTAAGGAAAATTGAAATTGTTAGAAGAAGAAAATTGTTTACTCAAAGAAGAATTATCAAAGTTGAAAGAAGAAAATAAATGTTTAAAGACAAAGCCATTGATAAGTGATGTTGCTTGTGATACAGAGGATTTGTATTGTTAAGTTGATAAATCAAGTAGTTTGTATGATATGGCTAATATTGATATTGTTGAAGAATGTATAGAAGAAGAATGTGAAGATGATCATGTAAATAGTAATAATTGTCATAAAAATATGTTGGTTCGAGATTAATGGGAATAATGGGTTATAAAGGTGAAGGATTAGGAAAGAATGCACAAGGAATAAAAGAACCAATTGAACCAGTTATGAAGCCAAGTTTAAGCAAATTTGTTTCAGAAATGCTTGTATTGAGTGCTCCCATTGTAATAGAGGTCATATAAAAGATACATGTTGGTATCTACATCTGTGTGCTATTTGTGGTTTTAGAAATCATTTGGAAAGAACTGTTGGCAAAGAAATTGGAAGATTGAATGTATGATAGGATGCATACAGTTGAACTGTGGTTAGAGTTTTGGATCAAATTGGCAAAAGTTGACAGTTATGCTGAAAGGTTTGTTTAAATATAAATATTGATATGTGAAATCTAATAGTGATCAACAAATGGTTGAAGGTTTGACAAGACATGATGAAAAGTGGAAAGCTACATATAGAGAGATAACTCAATGCTTGAAGGACTACCATAGCAGTTGGTGAAGAGTTCAAGAGAGATCCACAAATATTGAAGATAATTTGAAAGTATCGTGAAGAAAATAATTCGGGTGAGTTTGAAGACTTGGTTGCAAAGTTGAAAGAATTTGTGCTCGAAATTAAGGGGGAGTGCTGGAAAGTAATTTTTCCCATAGTAGCACAGTTTCTATAATTTATTTTGAAAGCTACTAAACCTTCTAATGTGTTTTTTTAGTTATTTCCTTGGTGATTTGTTTGAAAGATTGGAAATTTCCTTTTATTAGTTTGTAATGCATCTATTTAAACTGTGCTGTTGTAGCCATTTTGGTATCAACCAAATTAATGAATATAATTTTTTTTATGATGTAACATTCTTCTCTTTGTATATTACTGTTGTTTTTACTCTTTTACCACGTAAATGATAAATTGTATGTTATTTATGGGCACCATCATACCTATCAATAAAAGAATAAGAATACTATGTTGAACTATACGAATCCAACAAGAGTCTTCTATGCAATAATTCTTTTTAAGAAACAAATATGCTACACCATAAGTTGGAAGCCTACGAAGTATAAAGTAAAGTGACTTAGAGAAAAATTATATCATAAAAATAAAGGCTAAGTCTTTCCAATCGGCTATAAATAACTTTCATTAATCAATACACGGAAGTTGAAAGATGAGAGCAACATGAAAGTTTTAATTTTTAATCACATAATAAAGTTGTACATAGTTTTTCAATAGGTGTGAATGGGGAGAATTTTAGCATATTAAATTGAATACAAGGACCATTCTATTCAATAAGATCATTGTTTGACTTTAATATAAAAACATAAATTGATCATTTACATGAAAACTCTTTATCGTTAGTTTAATAATAACTTATACTAATAGATTGTATGTTGTCTTGCATCAATTCCTCTTTGATTGTCATGTCTAAAATAAAGTCTCTAATGAGAATGTTTCATGTTTGAAAACAAGCTTAACAACCTTACTTTCATTTATACATACTATAAAATCTTTCCAAGTCATTTAAAAGATGTAAGCAAAATTACAATTTAGAAACCATTTCACGGTGCATTTTTTAATCTTTAATTTGATATAATTTACATTAATGTATACTTATCTTCTCTAGTGGCCAATAATGGTCAATTACATTAGTAGTGTATGTGAAAAAACTAGCATCCCTTTAGAAAAATTACACATAGATAGATTAAAAAATTATTCAAAAGATTTTAAGCTCATGTTGAATTACCTTGTGGCATTGATGTAGATGCTTCTATCATAATGTGCCATTGATAGCCTACTTGAAGAATCTTCTTTGCTAAGATACTTGCACTTCAATACAACTTTTGAGATTCTTGATCAACTTTGCTAATACTGGACTTAACTTTGTCTGTGTGCACACATCGTGATAGAGTGCCTTCTAAATGCTTATGATGAAGGGTCGTTGCTAACACATGGTTAATTTAAGAATTGGATATTATGCATGGAGGTGTGAATGGAGTGTGTTTAGGGATAGGAGATGGATTAGTTGACAATTTGGAACCTTTGACTCTCCAAACTTGGGAAGATGAAAAATGATGGGTTGATATGAAGGTGCGCATGGAATTAGGAAAAATTTCTTGATATACTTTCTACGTCCCTTGAGAATCCTACTTTTTCCTTTATGGACATCTTTGATGGATACATTTTCATTTTTTTTATTTTCCCCATAGTTTCTTTGACTAATGGAGTTTGATAGGGATAATCTTTCCTTGTATTCTTTGGTATCCATGTGTATTTGATTTGTCTGATATGCTTCTTAGTTTCTTTTGCTTTGATGACGTTCTTTGTGCTTTAATTCAAATATTTATTTTCATGTTGGTCTGAATTTGTGGATGAGGTGACGGGTGGATGAAGATTCATGACGTGGCTAGTTGTAGTATTGGCATCAATTTCATCATAAGGATTCTTTTTGCTCCCTATGTTGATGTTTTCTTGAGACATAGTTGCCCCTAGTATGGTGGTAGTAGCAACTTCATTCCTTGATTCTACTTGTTTTGGGATGTGTTGTTCAGTAAGAATTCTCTGCTAAATGACCATTGTAGATGGCATTGTTTCAGTTTGCTACTTTGCTAACTCTGAAATGTCCTATTCTGTCAGACCTTTTTCTTTGAGTGGACAATGTTGGATATCTTCATACATGATTTCCTCAGTCTAAATTTGGAATATATCTAATCCCGATGTTGACAACGCAGTTTGACTATAGCAATCAATAACTTGCTCTCTTTGTGTAATAATGTTAGGAGTAAAGGAATCCTATTCTGAAGGAAGATATTCTAGGTGTCCATCCACATAAATCATCTCATGGGTAGATGGAGGAGTATGTGTTATGTGGATATGATTATCTTGTATAGATAGTAGAGTATCCATTAGATCATTGTAGTAGCTTGGAGATACAAATTATTGATCTTGAATGATTTCAAAATTGCTTTTGACATGCTTTGGATCAAGTTCTTGACATGGATCAGTTTCATGTGATGGATTGCTTACAAAGGGTTCTTGGACATCATCATTAGGCATGGGAAGTGGCTCAATATCCTCTTGATTTTTGAGTGGACCTGGATCAAGTGTCGAGTTGAGGATTCCTTCAATATTTTCAATCATGAGGTTGAAGGATGTCAATATGTCTTGGAAAGGACTATTTCTATCCTTTGGTGAGAGATGTTGATCATGCTTTAGAATAAATTCTTGAGATATGTCCTCTAACTCATTAGGTGATGTAGATATATTTTCAACATGATCATTGGTTGATGGATCCTTGATTACAGGATTACAAAATGTTAACACTCCTTGAAATAGATCATTGTCAGATATTGTTGAGGGATTCTTATCATGATCAAAAATTGATTCTTGATGTATGTTGATTTGATCTTCAGATGAAGTAGAAACATCTTCAAGATCTTGATCATTATTTTGAACAATTGTGGTGGAGATATTGTCAATTCCAACATTAGTGGTTGAATCTTGATCATTGTCCCCAATAGTTTTTATTTTTTGATCAATCAAGTCTTGGATGATATTTTTGAGTCGAACGCAATTCGATGTTGTGTCCCTTTATTTTGTGATACTCACAAAGGTGCTTCTTTTCATACCAAGGTGGTTTTACCAGGGGTTCTTGATAGTTTTCATAAATAGGGATTTTGATGAGATTTTCTTGTACCAACTATTGCATGACCGATTTGATTGGTCTCCCAAGTGGTGTGTATTTTTGTTTGTTACTTTGTGAAATTAGTACTTTAAATTGACCTTGTATTGATTGATCTTGAGATGTGTTGATTGATCTTTGAGATGTGGTGATTGATCTTCATGACGTGGAGGTTGGATTTGTTGATGTGGTTGATCTTGATATCTACCTTCTTGACATTGGAGATATTGTTCTTGATGTGGTTGTGGACACAACCCAATTCTTTGATGTCATGGTTCAACCAATGCTAGAGTGTATGGATTTTGGAGTAAAGATGTTTCTTGGTGCAATGGGTCAACTATTTTTGTAAGAGAAGCAATTTGATCTCATAAAAATTGATCTTGATCTTGATCTTGATACCCTTGATATAGTTGATTTGGATTTTGTTCAAGCATATTTGGAATGCATACTTGTGGTGTTTGAATGGGATCATGGACAAACTGATTTTGGACAATGTTTTGATTTGGGATGATGTTTAGATTTGGCATTATGGGTTGAACTCGAACGTTGTTGTGGTTGGGAATCACATTGCCTTGTTTTAGGTAACTTCGATTTTCCATGGTATCACCTTGACTTTGATCAATATATGGACTTGTTAACATCTTGTTTGGACTTTGAACAACATTTGTGTGTTTTGAAAACATATCCATCCCAAAATTCACCAAGTGTGGATTTGAAATGTTTATGTTTGGTAAATTTGTACTTGGTATATTCACATTTGGCATGTATGGATTTGGTGGGATGATGTTGTTTTGTGGAAGACTCATGCATTGAGTGTTTGGTTGATAGATTTGTAAGTTTGGAATTGGATTTAAACCTACCATTATAAAAGGTGTTCCAAAATTTAGATTGGGCATACTCATATTTGTTGAGTCCCCAGTTAGACAAGTTCATCTACGCTTAATTTTACTAAATGGTTAGATGCTTGAACCCACTAGCTTGCCTCCACAACACTCACTTCTCGGGGCAGCCAAGAATCAATACCCATGAAACTCCCATGGCATACTTTACATTTGTACTAAAAACTATAAAAGTGTGGGGCAGCTTCAGAACGACCGTTCTTGCACCAACAAATAAATAGGGATTTTGGCCTTCTACAACAAGGGTTTTAATTCAGAATTTCCATTCGTAGGAGTTGACCCATCGAGGCGAGAGACCATTGCTTCCCTTCTCATCAGAGCCAATCACATGATACTGGCCTTTGTTCCAGTACCCACTTTTATATCATGGCTAGAAATACTCTTGGCTTTAGAGTGTTACCAGTTGAGTCATTCCCTTGGGTGAGTACATTTTCCCCAAGGCAGGCCCTCTAAGATAAACAAAAGTGAGCAAAAATATCTGTAACTCGATCGATCTTTGTTGAGAAACAAAGAGAGAAAACACGCAATAGGTTTACTCACATTCGCAAGATGTTTTGTTCAATTTTAGATCTAGCATGAAGTGTGGAGGAAATCACTTTATCTCAACCTAAGACCATCAAAAACCCTTTTGATTCGCAAGATCGCCATGAGTCACGAGAGAAGTGCATACATCTTTTCAATGGCATTAGTTTGAGTAAAATATTACAAGACAAAGTAGCACATGTTCTTTTTAAACCCACATAGCAATAATAACTTCTTTTTAAGCACTAAAGGAAATGTAAAGATTGCCTTGTTCAATTGTTAAATCTGAAAACCAACTCTAGTAAGTTTGTTCTAAGATTCATTTTAAGCTCCTTGTAATGAAAATTGAATTGTTCTTTTTAAGAGACCAAAAAGATGTGAGTTGATCTAAAATAGAAAACTAAAGCATAGGATGGAAGCTCTAGATTATCACCATAAGCATTAAAAAATGGTTTTATCAAGTTCAAGTTCAAGTTCAAGTCTGCAACTCAGTTTTGCTTGCTTTTGCTTAAGTCCAAT
>VDFB02304496.1:0-20979 GCA_007258455.2 Sequoia sempervirens | reverse complement strand
TCAATGCAACTATCATTGATTCCTCTCAGGAAAAGCAACTTTTGTGAGTCTTCATTAAGTGTATAGTGTGGAGATTTTTGTAGGAAAAACACAAACCTTGCAATGTAGTCTTCTAGGCTCTCATCTTCCTTTTGCTGCATCCTGAAAATGTCACCTCCTCTCATGTCACTACCCTTGCAGTATTCCTTGTATTTCTCAAGGAATTTTGTCTTCATGTCTTCCCAAATTTCCATAGTATCTCTACCTAGGATCATGAACCATCTTAATTTAGCCTCTTTCAAAGTGGTGGGAAATAACTTAAGCCTATGGGCATCAGTAGTATAATTATAACTCCTACAGAGTATGCCAAACTCAAATAAGAAGGTATCAAGATCTTCTGTGACAAGTCCATAAAACTTTGGGAGTGCTAAAGCAGGGATATTCTTAATGTTTTCAACTTCATTTTGATGGGAAATGGGAAAAGGATAAGATGGTTGGTTAGGTCTATTCCCATTTGCATCACCCATGCCTACTTTATGTGGTTCTAAAGCAAGGGGGTTCTCAATCTGATTTTGATCTTCAAAGGAGACTTCAGAACTAGTTAGATCAAGATATGCATCAACAAAGGGGTGTGGATCTTCTTCTTCTTTTAGTAGATTTTGATATTCAACTAGCTAGAATGGATTAGGATTAATAGGAATAAATCTCCCATAAGCATCCCTTCTCCTTCCTCTATGCATGCGGTATTACTCACTATTAGTCAGCTCACACAAAAAATTGGTAACGAATAAAGGGGTCATTACTTCCTAAAAGAAAAATTTCTAGAAACATTACAACAAGAAAAATAACAATGACTCCAAAAGACTCCCTAGTTTTACACCATCCCTAGCATCGATGCCAAAAATTTTGGCCTCTTATAATGATTTTAATAACTAAGCCTTTATAGCCATGACTCAAAGATTGGACATCTAACTTGAATAGCCTCTCAATCATCATGAAGGTGCATTTTAGGAGAATTGTCAACTAGGTGCATGGGCAATGGGCGAGTGTGTACTAGGAACTCTCAAGTAACCATTTCTATTCTATAGCTAAGAAACACAATCTTGAAGATGTAAATTGCTTGAAAATGGGAAATAAAGAAAATGTTGAACATCGACCAACAACTATGCTAAGCTGAAATGCATAGCGAGATGAAAGATTTGAGCAACAAATAGGAAACTACTTTGTTTGATTTGGCTATAGGAACAAACGCCAGAATGGACTTCTAATTGGTACAGGGAATAGTCGATGCAGTTCTAACTAAGTACTAAACAACAAGTAATACTTACTAAACTAATGTTGAACTAATAAGATGCTTATTACTCACCAAATTAGGACCCTTGGATAAGTATCCTCTAAACTATCAAGAACTCAGATGCTCAAACTCAGAACTTTATTTCATTCATTGTAAATCATGCATACAAAGAGTAATGTATCAAAACGGGAGAATGAGAGTACAATGTCAAATTGTGTAACCTCCTGAAGAAGGAGCATCAAATAATTATTTATACTAAAAGTAAACAAGGCAGTCAACTCCACGACTAGGAGGATGCCATTTAGGGAAAACAGGGGAAAGTGGAGTGATGGTGGTTATGCATACATGGATTCCAGTCAAACATGCAAGTCAAATGCAAACCCAACACAACAGTAACACCCATGCATGCTCGATCATTAAGGTCCACTACAAGGCGGTTACGTTTAGTTGCATGAAGAATCTTTGCTACCGGCTGCCTTTAACTTCGAGTGATTCCTTAGCTGGATGTTATGGTGCATGCCCAACTAGTGGTGTCTTCCTCAAGTTAGCACATTAAATCTGCATGGAAAGGTCAGTACACATAATAACTACACATCTATAACCACTCTAAGACACATTCATTAACCACATGAAAAATCAATATAGATAGTTCACATATTATGCCAAATATCATTAAAGCTTGCAGGAATAGGATATTATCAAATCTCAATAGTTTGAGAGAAACATTATGTAAATACCAACATTTAACATTGAATTCCATGATATCTATGAGAAAATATAATATAGATTCTACCCAAAACTAGAACAAAAATTAGGCTCATCAACTACTCCACATGATGATCTAGAACAAGAAACTCTAGATATAACACCTTTGATCAACATATCTAAACCAAATAGGGAGATATTCAAAGTATATGAAATATAGAGAAAAACCTAAACACCACTTTGTATGCCAAAGCTCCTATCAACCAATCTATTTTCTCTTTTATTAAATTTTTATCAAAACCCCTTTGCCATTGATGACAACAGATGATTTAAAAATCCATCAACAACATAAACATAAAATTTGGTCACCAACATACATACTACATATTAGTGCACACTACTTCACTTGCAAAAGCATCTAGCTTTCCAACTGAACCATAGATTTTGTGAAAGGTGCTATGACTCTCTTGGTTAATTAGGGTTTTCGACTAAAGGAGAGAGATAAACCCCAAAATCTAGGTGGTTCACTCAAACTAATGAAAGTATAATGGAAATATGAATGAAATGTGCCTAGATGATATGGACTAAGTGAAAAAAATGAATAAAATCTATTGATTATTAATGCAAAACTAAGAAATATAAAGTGTTTGAAAACACATTGTGATATATAAAAAGACCTAGAAATGAAGGCAAATTGTAACATAAATTGATGAAAATGAATGTATGTGCCTGAGATCTTGTTGGAGATTGGAAATGAATTTTGAAATGATAATGATGCTAAAAATTTGGACTACAGGGACTCATTCGCCATTCTGGGTGAATTAGTCGTTGTTCTGAGAAACTATCTTGGAACCCATTTCAGACAAATGGGTATCCAAAAATACAAAGAACACTTTTTAGGCTAGGAAATGGGAATTATTCACCACTAATGGTGAATGCATCCACTTTTGAATTTATAAAAATCCAAAAGAGGAAATAGGAGCCCTCAATATGTACTTCGGTTCCTAACAGTTGTTCACTTCCGAAATTCTAATTTCTGACACTGTAGGTGACTTTTAATGGATATTTTGACTTGGTCAACAAGGAGATGTCTTCAAATTTTTTTGCATACAATATTCAATGATTTCTAAGCCCCAAAGACACCTAAATATACAAACACACAAAAAGAGAAGGAAAAATGTTGGATGCTAGGGCATGGTGGTTTTCCTTGGTCAAAGCCCTTTTTAGGTAATTAAAACAAATGAATAAAGAATGTAATGAAGCATGCAAAAATGGAGTTATTACCTTTCCATGATGATTGATCTTGAACTTTTGTAGAAACACATGAAGAATCTTCCCTTGAATGTCTGCAAAATGCTATCTTAATGATTGAAATGCTGAAACCCTAGCTTGCTTGACTTGAGGGAGAAGATAAATGATGAATGAATGATAAAAGATGTGAATTAAGGTTTAGAGGCTTGATTTTATAGAAAATCAACCTAATTTTCTTATAAATTGGATCCCTAAGGCTGATATGAAAGAAAAAAAAAGCTTAAACTCCAAAATTTCTAGCTCAAAACTCAAAAATGACCCAAATAGGACTAATTTTCCATGCTGGGTGAATTAGTCCCACTTGGCAGGGACTCATTTTCCCAAGGTGGTGAATTAGTCCCAGAGGGGTCCTTTTGACAGTTGAAATGTTGGGGAATGAGTAATTTCAATTCTTATATTGATTTTATTGGGTATTTGATCAAATTATGCCTTGGGATGCACAATATGGGGTAATAGGGGCATATTAGTGATGATGTAAAGAGTAATTAGGGCTTGGGACACAAAATTCAATGTGAAAGTGTGATTAAATACACTTTACAACACTAAAATGAGGTGAAGATAGCTTAGAAAGGTGCAACATCCAATGCGAATGTGTAAGACACATTACAACACTAGATTATCATTAATTTTAATTTACAAGCCTTCTAGATTAGTGTGATAATGCTATTAAATACATTTTGTAATGTTGAATTAAGGGAAAATGGGTTCATAAGTCTAGAGAGCTATGAAAGTCCTTTCCAACACTTTACAACACCTTTACAAGACATTGATAAATGTATTTTATTCAGTTTGCAAGGGTTCAAGACCTAATGTGGATGTGTAAAACACTTCACAACATCAAATCAAGGCCTTAGTCTAATTTATCATCAATTATTTCCAAATCAAGAAAGTTTCCTTTTTTCTATGGTACACCAACACTTTCTCTTTCTCTCCCTTCATAAGTTTTTTCAGTTAAATCTCTCCCCCTTTGACATCAATGGAAAAGGGTAAAAGATTTAATCTCTTCCCTTTGTTTGACTCCTTTTATTTTCTTCTCTTTAACATCAATCAAACTTTTACCTGCTTTAACTTCTTACAACTCTGCAACTTCCTTTTACTTTTACTGCACTTTTTTTTCTTCACACCTTCCCTGCACCTCTACACATTCCACTTTTTTGCATTCCCCCTCTTAGGACTAGATAACATGCTACACCAACCATAAACTACTACACATATCCTTTGACACAACTAATAAAGGAAAACATCTAATTGATATACAATGACAACACTTACCCCCCTTGACTATAACAACCAATAATGCCACTACCATCTCCCCGTGAGAGGTAGCCACTAACATCAGTCCAAAACATAGAATGAATCTTGAGATACATTGAACTAATACACATCCTTATACATCTAGTTGAAAGAAGGAGGGACAATAACCCCCATCTTCTCCCAAAGTTACTCAAAAGTATCTTTAGGAAGAGCCTTAGTGAAAATATCAGCAATTTGATCCTTTATAGGCACATACTCCAACTTCACTTTGAACATTCTCTACAAATTTCTCTGCCAAAAATTGATACTAAATTGAGATATGTTTTATCCTCAAATTCATTATCGAATTCTTTGAAATGTTGATAACACTTGTATTATCATATAAGATATAAATTGGTTCATCATATAATACTCTGATATCCTTCAAGGTTTACTTCATCCATAGCATCTGAGTGCAACAAGAAGCTACTACAATGTATTCTATGTTTGTAGTAGATAATGATAAAAAATATTGATTTTTTCTTAGCCAAGACACCAATTTTCTTCCAAGAAAGAATGCAGCACCACTTGTAATTTTCCTATCATCTACGCAACCTACCCAATCTTCATCTATATAAGCACTCAGAGAGAAATCAATATCCTTTAGATACCACAAGCCATGTTCTAGAGTTCCCTTCAAGTATCTTAATATTCTCTTCACTACTACCACATGTGACTCTCTGGGATCTTCTTGAAATCTAGCTAGGAGACAAAATGCATGCATGATATCTAGTCTAGTAGTAGTTAGGTATATAAAAATCATCCAATCATTGATCTACACTTTCTCTAATCGGCCTTAGAAGATCCATCATTTTTTCTTAGCTTGCAACTAGTAACCATAGGAGTACATACCAATTTATAATCTTCCATCCCAAACTTCTCCAAAATTTCCTTGACATACTTTGACTATAAAATGAGGATACATTTTTCTTCTTGATTAATTTATAGTCTAAGAAAGAAATTCATCTCCCCAAATATTGACATTTCAAAATCATTCTACATCTGGGTATGTGCAGGATGATAATGGGCCAAAAAGTGGCGATATGATGGGTATGTGTAGGGTATGTGGCTGATGACATTTTTTTTACCCAAAATTGATGAAATGAAAAGGGTTTTTAAAGGAGATTCTCAACTTTCCACCAATATAAATTATTCTTTACTTTGAATTTAATAAATAATTATCATTCATTTTTATTTGAATTATGACTAAAAGTCTGATTGATAGGAGATTGAAAAACATCTATAGCTTTCAAGCGTTATCACATTTTTGAATCAAAACATGTGTCACATTAATGCTTCACATATTATAGGATTAAATTTTTTTTTTTTTGAATTTCATGAAGTTTTGACCAAGTTAAGGTGGTCAAACATCACAATTTTTATATTTCTTAAAATTTTTAATAAAAATTAAGTAATTAATTATTTACATGGAAAAAATTACAAAAAATATGCATCACATTGGGGCATGAGTCCTCTACTAATATCTAAAATCTTATAAAAGATAATTATCATTTTATTGTGGTTAGGGTGGTTAGATAGACACCTACTTCTTATTTTTTCCCTGAAATTTAAGTTCTACTACTTTGAAATTTTAAATTTTTGCCACAGATATTTAAAAAAAAATAAATGTAATAGTTTAGAAACTACATTTAATTTTCTCTGATTCTATTCTTACATATTTTTGAAATAATATAGATAACTTATTCAAATTATTACGTCAGAGTTGCCTAACTTTGATTTTTCTGAATTTTATTGTATATAGCTTCATTCCCTCCAAACTTATACCATCAACATATACAATCACAATCAAGATTTGATCTTTTTTAAAATTGAAATAAAGATTACTATTTGTAGTACCTTTTTTGAAGCCTTTCTGTAATAAGTACCTATCCAACCTTGCGCCACCAAGCTTTGGGAGCTTACTTGAGTCCATATAATTCCTTCTTCAATCTATAGACCTTATTTGGTTTATCTGATAAATGAGATCTTTTCGATTGTTCAATGTATACCTCTTCTTCCAACTCACCATTCAAGAATGTAGACTTCACTTCCATTTGGTAAACTTTGAAATCCTTATGTGTTGCAAAATCTAAAGACACCCTAATAGCTTCCATTCTTACCACCAAAGAAAATGTATCCTCATAGTCTATTCCTTCCACTTTTGACTAGCCTTTACACACAAGCCTTGCCTTGTTTCTCAGTACTTCTCCACTCTCATTTAGTTTGTTCTGGAACACTAACTTTGTTCCAAACACATTCTTGTTTGCTACTCTTGGGACAGGTTCCCAAGTCTGATTCTTCTCAATATACATCAACTCTTCTTCTATAACCTTGATCCAATATTCATCTTTGCATGCTTCAATCACTGTTTTAGGTTAAAATTTAGAAAATAAACATAGGTTTACTTGTTCTTTTATCATAGCTAACTTTCTTCTTTTCAAAACACCTCTTCTCTTGTCACCAATGATCTAATATTTAGAATCATTCTTCTGCAGATACTTAGGAGTCTTAGAGATCCTTTTCAAAGCTTCTTCCTCTTCAATCTATACTTCTTTTTCTTTACCTTTATTTTCTTCTTCTCTACAAGAGGATTCATTTGATTCATATCCATCTATCATAATTGAAATTTTATGTGAGTCTTCATCCACTTTGACACTTGCACTTTCTACTTGATATTTTTTAGTCTTTTGTTGTAGCATTTGTAAGCTTTACTTGTAGAATATCCAAGGAAGATACCTTAATCATATCTTGTATCAAACTTTCCCAAGTTTCCTTCATCTCTTCTGATATAGAATTTTCTTCCAAATACTTTGAAATATTTGATAGGAGGAGTCCTTCCATAACACAATTCATAGGGATTCCATAAATGGTTTATCCGTGCTTGTGCTCTATTAAGTATGTAAACTACAGTATGAATTGTTTCTCTCTAGTAAATTTCTGATAGGTTTGTTTATTTCATCATTTTTTATACAAATTCTTGAATTGTTTTATTCTTTGTTTCAACTGCTCCATTCTACTAAGGAGTTTTAGGGGTTAAAAAATACCTCTTTATGCCTTGATCTTCACAAAAATTATTAAACTCATTAGATGTGAACTTTCCACCTTTATTAGATCTTTAAATTTTGGTTTTTATATTCATTTCATTCTCAATAATAGATTTGAATTCCTTAAAGTTTTTCTAGAGCTTCTAATTTTTCTTTAAGAAAATTAACCCAAATCATTCTAGAATAGTCATTAATTAATGTATGAAATACCTATCACATTGAAAAATTCTTATTCTAATAGGTCCAAAAAGACTTGTATGCACCAAATCCAAAGGACCAGTAGTATATTGTTATTTATCTTTGAAACTATTTCTAGCTTGCTTCCCAATATGACATTCTTTGCAAACAACATTGATAGGCTTTGTAATATTTTGTAGATCTCTCACAACTTGAACTAAATTGATCCTCACTAGGATATCAAAATTGATGTGACACATACTTCTATACCATAGCCAAATTTCATTGATTTGAGTCATAAAGCAATGACCATCAACACATATTTGTATTACACTTAAGAGGTTATGATGCAGACCCTTAACGTAATGAACATCATCTGTACTATGCCTACCATCAATACTGATAGAACCTTTCCCACATATCTTAGTAGATGTATCATCACCAAACTTAACAAGACCTCTTTCATATTTCTCAAGGTTAACAAACTTACTCTTATCATCGGTTATATGATTTGAGCATCCAGTGTCAATGATCCATTAGTTCTTCCTCCTTTCTAACATGAAATGAAGTCACTATAGTTCCTTCAACGTCATGACCTACTTCCAAAGAATTCTCCTTCATACATCTTTCAAAGTTAGTAGAATCAGTTCCAACAGTTAGATCCATGAACAAGCTTCATCATCTTCATCATCCAGGTAATCAGATCCATCATCAGATATACTTGCATCTTCTTTAACATAACAAATACTCTTAATTGATTTACCTTTATTCTCCTTATTTCTATCATTTGAAGTTTTAGTTGGAAATATTGAAGAATAATGATCCATCTTTCCACAATTGAAACATTTGAAAGGTAACTTACCTCTATATTTCCTAGTGCCCTTTTTCAACCTTCTTACAAAGTTTTCTTTTGCATCATCAAGATCCTCATAATCTGATTCTTGATTCTTCTATGATTTTCCAACTTTGAAAGTAGTCTCATTCTTTGCATCACTTGGACCAAACTCCCTAATTTCAAATGAAGATAAAGCATGATACAATTGATCTCTAGAATACTTGCTTAAATCGTGAGCTTCCTTAATAGAAAAGTATTTATGACTATAAGTTTTAGGAAGAGTTCTCAGTACATTCTTTACCACTTCATCTTCATCAATTTTTCCATGAAGACCTCTAATGGTGTTGAAAAATTCATGCACTTTATGCATGTAGCTTGTTATATTTCCATCCTCTGACATTTTCATGTTTTCAAATATGATATTTAAATTCTGCATCTTTGCTTGCTTGACCTTATCATCTCCTTAATAAATACTTTCCAAATTTTTCTAGATCTCATTTGTATTTTTAAGATTCATAACCTTCATAAAGTTCTATATTAGAAAGACCACTTAAAAGAGAATATGTTGCTTTACAAATTTTCTCATAGGCCTTGATCTCATCATTAATACTAAGACCATTTTTAGGCATAGTATATCCATCTTCAACAAAATTCTAAACACAAAATCTTTGGGATAGAAGGAAACCTTCCATCATGGTCTTCCAAAATGCATAATCTAATCCATCAAATAAAGGAGCCTCCTTCTTGTGCACCATCCCAAATATACCTCAAGTGGTTAAGCTTTCTTCTAAGGAACCTTTATTTGATACCAATTGTTGAATGCATAAGAAAACTAAGGGGGGGGGGTTAATTAGTTGATCATTAAAACATCAAAACCCTAATTTAAATTGAGATCCACATTAACCTTACTAGCCTTTAATTTTTTAGAGTGATTTAAAATGAGAGAAAATAACATAAACTAAAATCCAAGAACACCATGCACAACAAAAAACTAGATTTATGTGGAAAACCCAAGAAGGGAAAAACCATAGTGAGAATTAGATCACAATAGAAAGTAATCACAACATCAAATACAATAGGCTCACTACCCAAAAGAAAGAAGGGCTCACTACCAGTTTATAGAAAAGAAGAAAGAAGATTATTACAATGAGAAATCCATTTCAAGGAAAAAAGAAAGTTCCACCACAACATCACCAGTACATTCACAGTATTTCTGAATAATGTAGACACCTTATGATCACTACTTCTAGTAGTCTAACACATTAAAGCTCACACAAAATTTCACACTTTTGTACACTACAACTCTACACTGTACATCACACCCATCATACTTCACTACACTCTCATGTCCTCCATCAATTTATCACATATTTATACCATCCTCAACCTTCTAAATAATATCCAAGGTTGGTTATTCACCTCAACCATACAAATTAAAATTAGGTCCACACCAAAATGTTCTCATGGTGGAAAGGAATAAAGGAATACCACATCACACCTTAACTTAGACTTACATCCACATATACATGCCACACCATGCTTTCACAAACACTAAAGAAAATCCAAAATTAGTGTAAACACCAAAGGTCAGTCAAACCCATGCAAATATTGTTAAAAATTTAATTAAAAGCTTCCTTTGACTCAAATATGACTCGTGGAAAACATACATCACTTGAACACAATCTAGAATATTCCAAAACACCCTGAAATCTAACAAATTCCTTCACAATAACTTTGACATGAAGAAATTACTCATCCTATACAACCAATTAACTTTCCACATAATATAACTCATGAAACAAACCTTGCAAAGCACCACAACATAAAAAAATTCAACCAAAGATAGATATGAGAAATATGAACACACCCTCAAATCTGCAAGAGTAAAAACCACACTACGGAGAAATGTGGAGAAAAACTATTTCTCCCAGACAATGCTACTTACAAAGTTCACATATTGGTCAACATGACTTTCTTTGCACGATGATATAGAACAAGAAACTCTAGATATAACACCATTGAACACCTTTGATCAAAATATCTGAACCACACAAGAAGATCTTCAATATAGAATAAATGTAGAGCAAAACAAGGACACCACTCTGTATGCCAAAGAACCTCTCAACCACAATATTTTCTCTTTTACTCAAATTTTCTCAAAGGAACTTGGAAGCCAAGTACCAAAATCAGATTCTCATCATCTGAAACACTTCCTCAACACTACTAAACCAACTATAATACAAAAAAGCAACCACACACGTCCTTATCAAAGAAATACTAGAGGTTGACACTAATGACATTACTAATGATACTATAATACACCTAATAAAAGCATCACCAAGGTTAACATAAACTTCCAACACTCTCTCCATAGACCTGTTGACATCAATGGCAATACAAACTACTTGTGCTTCCAACAATCTCCAACAACATAAACTTGTTGACATCAATGACAACACACAAACTTCCAACACTAGGCTTATAATTAGTAGAACCATTGAAATAGGTAATCTCATTACTCCATCCTCACCAAAAAATCTTTCAACTTAAAATTAAGTTGAAAAACCTACCAATTTTATTGATCAAATGTAGAAATAGGGTCAAAACATCAATTTCAATCCAAATGATAATTATTAGTAACATCCTGATGAACAACACACATCACACAATCTCTAAGTGTGATAAAATCTGTTAAATTTGCACAAGGATCAAATCATAGGATCTTATTACAAGATTTGTTGATTTAGGTACATGCTCTACACCATCACCTAGGTTGTAGGAGATGGATCATTTAATCTCAATATTCATACCCACCTTGGTGTACACCCTATTTACAAAATAAAGCTCTTATAAAATAATTATTCACCTCTATTGTACTCACCCAATATTGTAATGAATCTATAACTTACCAAAATTATTCTTGATTAATTAATTCATGCCAATGGAAATTGCAGAATTTTATAATTAAACCTAAAAACTCAACCCAAGAACTTTGATAAATAACCTAACTAATATGAAGCTTTCTTTACTAAAGTGAAGAAAATATAACAATGTGAATAAAAATTGGTACTCATTTCCTTCTCATTTTAGATCTAAGAGAAAACATACATATTTATAATATTGGGAATGGATGAACCATAATGATAAGTTTCCAAAAAGTATTGAGTTATTTTCACAAAAGATAAGAGCTAACTTAATAGATAAAGATATTGGTAAGACTTTATTTTCTTTAATCAAGAATAGATGAGCTTGAAATTCCATGTAATTGACTTCAAGATGAATAACGACATTTTTTATTATTAGCTACCTAGGAATGAAACATAATAACCACTAGTCTATGGCAATTGATTATGCTATGTGTTAAATTTTGATGGCTTTGGTAGCCACATTTTCCCACCAAATTGATTAATGGGGGAGTGTAGGGGGCAAAGCCCCTCCTGTGAGGTCCATGGGAACCATCCCCCAATAGGTTCTAGGGGTAACACCCCTAGAAAGGGTTGCTAGGGGAAACAACCTCAAATAAAAAGTTTCCAATTTAATAAAGGAGTTTTGTTGATCATTTTAGTTGAAAAATAGTTTTAAAACTATCAAAAACATGACTATTTATTTGCTATGAATATGGAAGATGAAGACTCACAATGTATGAGTGTGAAGGATCACACAATAGCATGTGGATTATAGATCACATATTGTGTGAATGAACACTCAACAACATGAGTGTTATGTATATTGAATGCATTTAAAAATGTGCACGCAATTCTAGATAGTGTTGTGGGTTAATATAACTTTGTAACTTGTATTTTTCTAATAATAAAATAATATTAGACGATTGTTTTGTGTATGTAGCTCACATTGGGTGAAACACATTAAAATTATCTGTGTTTTACGTGTAATTCATTTTTAATTTTTATTATCTACATTTATAATTGTGTTATTCAATTGCTTGAATCCTATCGGTAAATTCTAACAATTGATATCAAAGTAGTGTTGTTCAATCATTTGGAAGGAGAGTTCAAGGTTGAATGGGAGCAATGTCTAAAGAAGGAAAACTTAAGGTTGAAAATTTTAATGACCAAAATTATCAACTAGGGTGATCCATAATAGTGGATTACTAGCCAAAAATTTTTTTTGAAATTTTAAGGAAATTAAAAAAAATTCAATGATGTATATGCTAATGATTTTTTTGGATAAACAAACTAGAGTCATGTCTGACTTTCCTATAGATTCTAAAATATTTTTTCAAAATTTTTGGAATCAAATTGCACTTCTTTTCTATCTCCCACGAAAATGATTTTTTTTTTGAGAAACAAACATTTTAAAAGAGTGATGTACGCATTATAACATAATTTTTTCCATGAAGGATAAAACTCTAATTATTTCAAATTTAGATTTGTAACTCTGATATCTAGTAGCTTCCACTTGGTTAGATAGTTTTATTGAATAATATCTTTCCTTAATCAAGTTTCAAAGTCAAACAAATTACAGATTCGGACCACAGTATTTGTATAGCGTAACTTTTTGTATATGTCAAAATTTAATTTAATTTTTGTTGGATCAAAGACTTCAATATCTGGTGCACTCATATTTTTTCAAATTTTTGATAATCTTATATTTTTCCACATGTGAAGAACAAAAGAAATTTATTTTAGATGAAAACCTATGTTTAATAAAACTTAAAAACAAATACATATTAAAATTATATTCATTGGTAGTGGCTTGTTCGAGGAATACCATAATAATTTGAAATAAATTTTAAATGAATTCATTTTGATCCCCAAAATCTAAATCAAAAGTGATTTTTATCAACATTTTGATAGGTGTAAAAAAAGGCGCATTTATATGTATGGTTTAAAACTAGCGAGGTTCTATCAAGGGGTTTGATCTAAGGTGATTTGATCAAACCCTCTTCAATTGGAATCCTTAAAATGGAACTTTTTAAGGCTTAAATCATTATATTTTCTAAAAATATGTGATTTTAGCTAAAATTCGTTCCTCTCAAGGGAATTGTAAACCACTATTATGACAACACCCTATGGAAAATGTAGATAGAAGATTACCTATATCAAAAATATTTTTAGCTGGCATTGCAAGGAAATATAAAAAAAACATCAATGATGTCATATGAAGAATGATAAATTTTGGATAAAAAGGAACTATGAAGTATTAAGTCATGTCTGACTTTGTCTATAGAATTTAGTATATCCAAAGAAAAAATAATATAGATGATTTGGTGCAAGCATCAGAAAAATTATATGAAAAGGCCTTAACTTCAAATTAGGTATTCTAAATGAAGTAATTATTTAATATAAGAAAATGGTTTCAAAGTAGGTTATGCAATAGAGAATTTAAATGAATTTAATATGGTTACAAGTTAATTAACTTCTATAAATTTAAGTTTTTATGAAGAAGTTCAAGCTCTCTTAATTATATGTTCTTTATTAGAAAGTTGGAACAACTTGATTATGGTTGTAAGTAGCTCTTTTTTAGGTTTAAATACATTAAAATTTGATGATGTTGTTGTTGCACTATGTTATAATTAGTGTTTTCATTGATGTTAGCCTCTAGTGTGGATATGTCGAGAAGGTACTCATGGTGTTGAGCAAGTGTTCCAGATGCAGTAGGGTTACTTGGTTTCCAAGTGCTTTTGAGAAAATTTGCATAAAGACTGTACAAGGTGATTGAGACGTGTTCTGTATTGTGCTCTACATTTCTTCATACTTGAAGATGTGCTTGTGTGGTATGAATGTGATGATCATAAGTATTTAAAGGTGCTATATCTAGAGTTTTAGGTTTTGGATTGTGTGGTAGTAGAAGCTATGTTTGAAAGTGTGTTGGACTATCTCTGACTTGTGAAGAGGGATATTTGGGAGAAATGAATTGCTCCACATTTCTCCATGTTGAAGTTTCTTGTCTTGTAGATTTGGGAATATGCTAATATTTCATGTACCTAACCTTCCTTGGTTTATTTAAGTGTTCAACTATTTTGCAAGCTTGGTTCATGATTCAAGTATCTCAATCATAGTTTGATTGGTTGTACAGGATGATAGTATTCTCAGTTTCATGTGTTTTTGCTAGTTATTTTGAATATTTTTTTGGTGTTGGAATATTATAGGATGTTGTGTAATGTTTCTATGTGGTCTGTAGGATGCCTTCAGCCTTGGTGAAGTGTGAGTTTGGTTTCTTAATAGTGTTAATTATAGTTTTTCCAACCTGACATGTTAGTGGTATTTGTGGATGAGCTTCGTGGTTTGTGGAATCCTAGTGTAGTGTTTTGGTGTAACATTGATGTAGGTTACCTTCACTTCTTTCCATCACAGAGATGTTTGGTGCTGACCTATTTGATTTTTGCACATTTGAGGTGCATATGTCTCATTGAAGCCAACTTAGAGAAGGTTATTCGAGGTTGTGAAAGATATATATGCAAGGTCAAATTTATGGAGAAGTGTGTGGTGTGGTATTATGTATGCATGATCGTGTGTTGATATTTGAGTGTGAGTAAGAACACCTAAGACTATTGGAAGCAATGAGTAGAAGGTGTCTATATTTAAGTGTTCTAGAAGTCATTGGAGGTAGTGAGTCGAAGGTTACAAATGGTAAAGAGTCATTGTAGTGGATTTTAGAGTTGCTCTAAGGTAGTAAAACTCCCTATAACTATTTCTTTGTAATCTAGAAGAAGTAATCTTCTTTAGTAGTGATCCCTTGACAACGAGCCTTTACTTTTGGATAGTGAGTCCTTTGGGCAGTGAGCCTCTTGTAGTTGGTTTTGGTTTTCATATAGTGAGTTAATACTCATCGTAGTTTTTCCCTTATAGAGTTTTCCATGTAAAAGTATGGCATTCTATTGTGAATTATTGTGGATGTGTTGTTGTTTTATTTGTCTAAATTTAAATACTAATACTTAATAAGGTTTTAAAGGTTTAATGCAAAAATAATTTACCACCCTCTTAGTTGTCCTATGTGTCTAACAATTGGTATTAGAATAGAGTTTTCTTGGAAGAAGCTTAAGTGCTTGAGGTAGATCTCGATGGAACACAAGAATGGTGTCAAAGTTCCTATGTTTTATGGAAAAAACTAGGCTTTCTAAAAGGCCAGGATGGAAGCTTTTCCTATCACATTAGGGTTTGGCATATGGAAATTAGTCAAAGATGGATATACTATGCCTAGTACTCCTTTGATAAGTGAAGATGATATCAAAGAGTATGAGAACAATGACAGAGAGAGGGATGCTATTCTAAGTGGGATTTCTAATTTAGAGCTTGTGGAGGTGATAAGCTACAAAACTGCTAAAGAGGTCCAGGAGAAGTTGAAAAATATTTATAAAGGAAATTTTAAGGTCAAAGCATGAAAATATGTAGAAATTTAAGGCCAAATTTAAAAACCTAAGGATGTTTGAGGATGAAGGTGTTGCAAGCTACATGTATAGGGTGGATGAAATTGCCAATGTCATCAATGGTCTTGGTGGAAAACTAGAGGAAAATAAAATTGTGAAAAAGGTATTGAGAACCCTTCCTAAATCATATAGTGGTAAAGTTTTTGCTATTGGGGAAGCTCAGAATATGGATCAATATTATAGAGATTATTTTTTTGGTGCTTTAACTACTTTTGAATTAAGAGAGTGTGACAAAGATACTTCAAGGAAAGAAACATCTCTTAAAGTCAACAAGAAAGAGAGGAATGATGAATTTGATTTGAGTGATATTGATGAAGTACATGAATTTTATGAGAAGATTGAAAAGGGGAACTAGAAAATATAAAGGTAAGTTACCTTTCAAGTGTCTAAATTGTTGAAAGATAGGTCAATATGCTTCAAAATATCTAGAAATTTTTTCAAATGACAAAAACAAAGACCATAAAGGTAAATATTTTAAGAAGAGTTGTTATGTTAAAGAATATAGTGGTACATCCGATGATGAGGAATCAAACTACCTAGATAATGAAAGTAATGAATGCTTCTTCATGCCCTTGGATGTTGGAACTAATTTTACTAACCTTGAGAGATGTGTGAAGAAAATTGCTATGAAAATAGGTCATAGTATTAAAGTAACTATGTTGACTACCTTTCATACAAGAGAATAGAGAAACTACTAGATAATTGATAGTGGATTCTCAAATTTTATGGCAGGTGATAAGAGTAAGTTCATTAACCTTAAGAAATAATATTGTGATTTTTTCAAGTTTGGTGATGAGACATCTACTAAGATTTGTGGAAAATGTTCAATTAGTTTTGATGGAAAGCATAAGAAAGATGATGTTATTTATTCCAAGTGTTTCTAGTATAATATTCTTAGTGTAGGAAAAGTGTGTAGTAGAGGATTCAATCTAGTGTTTTAGGATGATGGTTGTGAAATCAGAAAGAAATCTCTCGATCCTTGGTTGCTAAGGGAACATAGAAAAATTAAATTTTTATTAGCTCAAAGGTGCTAGTGGTAAGTGCTTTATGATTCAAATCAATGAAAGTTGGCTATGGAACAAATTAAAGTGTCATATGAATTTTGATAGGCTAGTAAAGATCAACTCTACTCATGCTATGAGGGACATGCTGGCAAGAATTGCAAAGCCTATCAATGCAATTTGCAAAGATTGTCAGTTCAAAAAATAGACAAGGAACAAGTTCAAGAGTAAGGAATATTCTACTATATGAACTTTGGAGTTATTGCGTACAAACCTATGTGGACCTACCAGAACAAAAGGCTTTCAAGGTGACAAGTATTTTATGTTGTTAATAGATGATTACTCTAGAATGAATTGGGTGACCTTTATCAAAGAAAAATATGAAGCTCCAGATAAGTTTAAAGCATTTAAATCTATGGTCAAGAATGAAATAGATTTTAAAATTAAGTGCTTAAGGTATGATAGAGGCAGTGAGTTCACCTCAAACGAGTTTAATAGTTTTTGTGAAGATCATGGCATAAAAAGACATTTATTAGCTCCTAGGTCTCCACAACATATTGGAGTTGTGGAGAGGAAGAATATGATAGTTTAGGAGGAATCAAGAACCATGTTGATGGAAGTAAATCTACTAGATGCCTATTGTAGAGAAACAAATCATACCACATTTTACATCATCAACAAAAGACAAGCAAGAGTAAATGGTTCAAAGACCCCCTTACAAGCTATGGCATGAAAAGACTCCTATTGTGAAATATTTTAGAGTGTATGGAAGTAAATGTTATATCATGAGGGATGAAGAAAACTTAGGAATGTTTGATGCAAGATTTGATGAAGGAATATTCCTTGGATACTCTACACAGAGCAAGACATATAGGTGCTACAACAAGAGACTAAATAAGATAATTGAAAGTGCAAGTGTCAAAGTGGATGGAGAATCTCATCAAAGATTAGTGATGATAGAAGTAGATGAATCTAATGAACCCCTTTGCAGAGAAGAAAAAAAGAAGAAGATGAAGAAAAAGGGATGTTAGTGGAAGAGGAAGAAGCTCTAGAAAAGAAACCTAAGACTCCTAAGTATGTGCAGAAAATCATTCTAAGAATCAAATAATTGGAGACAAGAGAAAAGGTGTGCTGACAAGAAGAAATGCTGCTATGATAGATGAACATGTAAACTTTTGTTTACTTTCTAAAATGGAACCTAAAATAGTTACTGAAGCATGCAAGGATGAAAATTGGATCAAAGCTATGGAAGAAGAACTAAGGTAGATTAAAAAGAACCAAACATGGGAACTAGCCCCAAGACCAACAAAGAAGAATGTGATAGGAAATAAATGGGTTTTCAGGAACAAGTTGAATGAGAATGGAGAAGTCATCAGAAACAAGGCTAGGCTTGTGTGTAAAGGCTACTCACAAGTGGAAGGAATATATTTTGTAGAGACTTTTTCTCCAATAGCAAGAATGGAGGCTATTAGGATGTTTTTGTCTTTTGTGGTACATAAAGACTTTAGGGTATATCAAATGGATGTAAATTATGCATTATAAATGGTGAGTTAGAAGAAGTGTACATTGAAAAAACATAAGGTTTTCAATTATCAGAAGATCTTGATATGGTCTGTAGGTTGAAGAAGGAATTATATGGGCTCAAACAGGCTCTTAGAGCCTGGAATGCAAGATTGGACATGTACTTAAGCTATAGGAAGAATTCAAAAAGAGTATTGTAGATAACAACCTTTACTTCAAATTTTAGAGAGATCAAATCTTGATTGTGGTTGTGTATGTTGATGACATAATCTTTGGAGGAAATGAGGCAATTTGTAAAAAGTTTGCAGAGAAGATGTAAAATGAGTTTGAAATGTCAATGCTTGGGGAGATGAATTTCTTCCTTGGGCTGCAAATTAGTCAATCATAAGAGGTATATTCATTTCATGATCAAACTATGTTAAGGAAATGTTAAAGAAGTTTGGAATGGAGGACTCTAAAATAGTATGTAATCACATGATTACTGGTTATAAATAAAGTAAAAAATATGAATCTCCTAAGATAAATCAGACCAAGTATAGATCCATGATTGGTGGACTACTATATCTAACTGCAAGTAGACCTGATATTATGCATGAAGTATGTTTTGTGGCAAGATTTCAATAAGATCCTAGAGAATCACATGTGGTAGCAATCAAAAATATATTCAAATATTTATAGGGATCTATGGACTATGGTCTACGGTAAACTAAGGATACTGACCTCTCTTTGAGTGCTTATATCGATGTAGATTAGATAGTTTGTGTAGATGAAAAAATAAGTATAAGTGGATGTGATTCCTTCCTTGGAAATATACCAGTTTCTTAGATAAGTAGGAAGAAAGATTCATTGTCACTATCTAATACATAAGTAGAATATATTGCTACAAAATATTTAATGGTAGTTTGATTGGTTGCACAAGATGATAGTATTCTTAGTTTCATGTGTTTGAACTAATGTTTATGAATATTCTCTTGGTGTTGGAATATTATAGGATGTTGTGTAATGTTGCTATGTGGTCTGGAAGATGTCTTTAGCCTTGGTGAGGTGTGAGTTTGGTTGATTAATAGTGTTAATGTTGGTTTTTCCATCCTAGTGTGTTAACGCTATTTCTAAACGGGCTTCATGGTTTGTGGAAGCATGGTGTAGCATGTCAATGTAGATTTGAGTCTTGGATAACCCTTGATATGGTATACCTTCACTTCTTTCCATTGCAAAGGTGTTTTGTGCAAACTTATTTGGTGGTTGCACATTTGAGGTGCATGCATTTCATTGAAGCTGACTTAGAGAACATTATTTGAGGTTGCAAAATATATATATACAAGGTCAATTTTTTGGAGAAGTGTTTGGTGTGGTATGATGTATGTGTGATTGTGTGATTGTGTGTTGAGATCTGAGTGAAAGCAAGAATGCTAGTGACTACCAGAAGGTGTCTACAATTTAGTGTCCCAAAAGTCACCAAAGGTAGTGAGCCAAAGGTTGTGGATGGTAAAGAGTTATTGTGGTGGATTCTTTATTTTCTTTGAGGTAGCGAACCTTCTTATAAGTGTTTCTTTGTAATCTAGAAGAGATGATCTTCTTAAGTAGTCAACCCTTTGCAATGAGCCTTTTGTTTTGGGTAGTGAGCCATTCAGGAAATGAACCTATTGTAATTAGTTTTGGTTTTCATATAGTGAGTTAATTATCGCCGTGGTTTTTCCCTTATAGGATTTTCCATGTAAAAATCTATAGTTCTATTGTGAATGATTGTGGATGTGTTGCTTTTTCATTTGTCTACATTCATACTAATACTTAATAAGGTTTTGAATGTTTTAATGTACAACTGATTCATCCCCCTCTTAGTTTTCATGCATGCCTAATAGTTTTTGGTGTGATTATAAGTAAGGATATTCGAAGGAAGAGCATAGATGAGACTTCAACATTGGGTAATTGTTACCTGATTTTTAGCTTTTAGCTAAAAAAAAAGTTTAGTGTTTATTCTTTTGTGTTGTTCATTTAAAAATTTAAAGGATAAACCATAGTCTACTACTTTTAATATGCATGAAAAAGATTGTCAAATGAAACATATTACATCTTTCATTTTCAATGTTGAAAATTACAACAAATGAGAAAAGAGAATCATATGTATACAAATGTAATATTTTATTGATAATCATTAAGGTACATGTCCCTCACAAGCCAAGGGACTAAATCTCTTATTCAATGAAAATATGAAGCAATTCATACATGAATAAGTAAAGGAAATAAACAATGTGCATATAAGAATGGAACCAATCATTGGGTATGTGCAGGATCGTCATGGAAAAAATAGGCCCTTAAGTGGCAAAAAGTTTAGAAAAATCAGAGTTAGGAAAATTCACATAAAATTTTGAATAACTTATCTATATTATTTTGAAAATGTCTTAAGAATAATTTGTAGAAATTGAATGTAG
>VDFB02304495.1:0-21523 GCA_007258455.2 Sequoia sempervirens | reverse complement strand
AAGATGTTTAAAATTGACTAAGTTTGCAAGAAGTATAAGCATGAGCCATATGAGAAACATATGGTG
This sequence comes from Sequoia sempervirens, assembly GCA_007258455.2. Classification (NCBI taxonomy): domain Eukaryota; kingdom Viridiplantae; phylum Streptophyta; class Pinopsida; order Cupressales; family Cupressaceae; genus Sequoia; species Sequoia sempervirens. The sequence continues at coordinate 21,457 of VDFB02304495.1, read as the reverse complement.
GTAAACCCATTTTTGGATAGCTAGAACTACAATGTCTAACAAACTAGAAACTATTTTCATAACAATTGGTAGTGAATGTAGTTGCACCACAACCCTTGTTCTTTTATAAAATTCATATCTTTACAAGATCTTGTTTATTATGAAGAACAAAAAAATTACGACTCTACAAGATATTGATAATGTTCTGAATGAAAATAAAAAATATATAATTATATTTATCAAAATATGACACCACCAAAATATTCATTCTTAACAATCTTTAATGCAATTATTTATTTAAAATTCACCTTAAAATTTTTTTACTAACCTCAATTTAAAAGAACAAGTCAACTACCTACTTAGAAGTTATAATTTTTATTATTTTTTTATAATTTTAAAAAATATTTAGAATTTAATTAAATAAAAAATAAACAACATATAAATTTAAAATTTTCTCCCTCTAATGAAATCACGTGCGGTTATTACATGGGAAGTGTTAAGGATAATTTTGTGTTTATATTGCCCAAACGTGAATGAGGCATGCCTCATGTAAAAAACAATATCATACACTATTAAAATACAAAATCAAATTAAACGCGGAGCTATAGTTTGACCATATTCAAAGAGAGAAATTTTATTGGGGTGGCTCTTTAACAATTATTTTTATTAGTTAGTTGAGTCTTTCTTTTGTTTATAAACATTTCTTAACATTAAAAGAAGAGGTTTCCTATCTTAGAATGAAAATTATAGTTTTTAATATATTATTATATTGGTTTTTTTTATGTGTTTATAAATTTATAAATTATTTTGAAAATATTTTTTTATTAAATTAAAGAGACTAAAATAATATTATTGAATCAATCTTTCATTTTATATAAATTGAGAGAATATTGTTCAAAAAATAAAATATAGATGAAATTTTCTAACAATTTATTTAACTCATCTTTATTGGAGTTTAATAAGGATAATATGTCCTAACTAGGATTGGTTGTGTTTTACAAGGTACCCATACAGAAAGTTGGTTAAGGGTGGATTTTTTCTTTTTGGTCCAAGTCTAAGAATGAGGCAAAGTGATTGGTAGTGGTAGGTCATTCTCTAACTAAAGGAAATTAGTAGTAGAAGATGATTCCTCAAATATGATTTACATAATTGTATATGATGTTTTATTTAAGTTGGAAGTACAAACATCTCTTAGAAGGAATCTCATGTTCTTTACAAGGGAGTTGGCAAAATCTTCTTCACCCATTACATTGGATAATGCAACAAAGTAGTTGAACTCCTCACATTGAGATTGAGGAAAAGCTTCTTAATAATTGTCAATGTTTGTGTTTATGTTTGGTTGACATTAGGTCCTCTTTTGTGTTAAGGTAAACCCCTATGATTTGGGCTAGACACCCGTTATTCTGAAATTGATGTTAAAAATTTAAAACTGTTTTCGAAAAATGAAATCAAAATAAGAGATTTATTTTATGTTAATTATATGCATATATCTATTGGGATATGTGCATAAAGGTAAGGGGCCAAAAAGTGGCCAAACTTTCATATTTCTCCAAAATGTCCCCACATTCCAAAAAATATAATGTGGGCACATTGTTATCCCTATTTTTGGCCTTATAAGAAATTTTAAAATTTTCATTATGTGGGTCAAAATATATCATTGATTGATTGCCCCAACATATCAAAAACTTTGTAAGTCCTTGTCATTTGTTTGAGAGTCAAAATATCAAAAATAATTTGTGTTAGATTCTTTGAGCTGGTTGTTGGCCATAACAAAGGTTATGTGTTTTTCCTTACTTGAATGCCTTGCCTTTAGTTTCCCCACTCCTTGAACCTTGCATTATCATGTTCATCATAGTTTCAAGCTTCCACATGTTGTCATGCTTTCTTTTCACTCTCCAATTCTCCCCTATGCTTGCCTCTCAATTTTTTGGGTTTTTGCTTACTGCTCGCTTGCTTGCATCATCTTTTTCCCTCATGAACCTAAACTCCAACCATTGCCAATTCTCCATATTTTTGGATCTAGGCTTTCAAGTATCTAGCAAACTTGGTATTATGTAAGTGTCAGGCCCAAAGTTTGAGTCTTGACATTTGTTCCCCTTTTGTGGACTCATGGAATTCTTTTCGCATCATTCCAAGAGGATGTTGTATCATGGAACCCCAACCATTGATTTTTGATATGTTGCAATATTTTCCCTTTCTTTTGCCCCATTTCTTTGAATATTTATAACTTTGAATCCCTACTCCCCTGCAAGGCAATGCAAATCTATGAATTCACTCTTGTACCCACTTGGTCAATTTTTCTTTAAGTATCATGTTCCACCTCTCGTCGTACTCTTGTCATGGGATCAAATCCAAAAATACCAAAATTTCAAAGTATGAGGATCTTTAAGTCAATCTCTAGATTTGGTCAATTTTTTTAGGCTTTCCCTACTTGCTTTCCTTTCCCCCAAGATATTTATTTCTCAATTCCCTAAATTCCTTATGGCATCAAGAATTGACCCAAGCATGATATGAGTGAATTGGAATCTTTATAAGCATATTTTTTGAAAGTTAAGTTATATTGAGACTCTCTTTTATCTAAACATATGTTTAATCGAGGGTGTGTGTGGCTTCACAATGGTTGTAGGCCATTAAGGGTTTACATATTCCTTCCTCTATTTGTTGTTTCTATAAAAAAAATTGTGTGTGAATGGTTACTACCTTTAATTATCATTAGGTATCTGGTAGTCTTGCTCGCATTACCGTCCTTTGGGTGTTTGTTAATAATGGAGATAGATATTATTGTTAAAGGGGATCCGTCTGATGGCTCTTTCATTGATTCATATGCAATAGGTGAATGTTTAAAGATTCAATGATCACATTCCTATTCCAGAGAACGCTAAATTTGTTAAAATTTGAGATGGCGGGGATTTGAAAGGTAGAAATGGTAAGTCCGCTATCCTTGCATACTCCTAATTCGGAAATGAAACAAGTCAAAATAGGCTTAGCAAGGTGGTTGTGTTCTTCACAACCTTAGAATGCAATAAAATTATAGAAAGGAAATACCTTGATGAATGTATTTATAATGTTTGGCATAGTAAATTTGGTGTTCAAGTTTCATTTTGCAAAATATTATAGAAAGGATTGTTTATGGTGTTTTTTAAAGATCATAAAATGCAATTTAAAATTCTAGCTAAACGATTCTAAAAAGTAGGTAATTTTGTTTTTAGGGTGGTGACTTGGTCACCAAAAATACTTAATGATGAAGTAATTGCACTGTCCTACCCAAGGTGGGTGACAACCAAGAACATACCCTCTCAAATATGGGCATTTTTTCCAAAGATTTTGTCCCCAATTGGAAAAGTTTTAATACTAGAAGAAATTAGTGTGACCATAATGAATATGGATGCGAGGATTCTTGTTGCTCTAATTCTTGATGTAGATTTACTAGAATAGTTAGTTATTGACTTAGATGATGAATGAACTGCCATTAAACTAGATTTTATAGGTAGTATAAACAACCTACTTCCTTTGTAGAAAATAGTTAGTATAAACAACCTACTTCCTTTGTAGAAAGGAAGGTCATGTTAGGCGAAACTACCCCTTCCTTAAAAAGAGAAACCTTAAAGACAATTAAAAAATTTCATACCAGAGGGAGGATATACTTATATGTGATGGTTTTAAACTTGATAATTGACCCTTTGTGGTTGAACAAACCGTTAATAACGAAATTTCCAAGTCGGATTCTATCAATGACACTTGTGTCAGTCTTGATGGGGATTCAAATTCTGGCCCCGGGCAAATTAATTCAAAAGGTGCAACTGGTTTGAATCTAGAACCCCCCTCCGCAATCTCAAGGCTGGTAATTTAGTTCTCAGCCCCAAAAGACTCCCATGTAGAAATAAATCATAGTAAAAATTCTCAAATGGTCATAAGAAGAACGCGCAAGAACTGGTCTTAGAAAAAATCAAGCAAAAATATCAGGAAAACAAAAATAAACAAGTCCTTTTAGGTCGTCAAGCCTGAGGAAGTCGTTTTATTCAATAAGAAGTTAAAAGACAATGTTATTTCATATCCTTTCTTATCCTCCTTGTGTAGGAAGGAGGAGTCTCCTCGAATGGAAAAAGGTAATTCCCCTCTAAATCTTGTCAAGGGGACTCTCGAGCAACCAAACATTGAACCAATTAAAAAGGTGATAAATGGGCTTTAATGGAACACGACTAGATAATTACACCTCCAATAACTCAAAGTCTGTTGAAATGGTCAAGAACAACATGGGTGGTGGTTCTTGTGATAGTTCGAGGAAAGAGGTTGTTCATGATCCAAGGTCAAGTTTGAACAAAGTTTCAAAGATTATATATTTGTCGTCCCATAATATTAATACATGTATAGAATCGAATCCTAAAAAGTTTTTTGGACATTACCCTTTGACAGTCTATCAAAGCAATTAAATAATATTCTAAGAAATAAGCCTCATATCCACATCTTGAAAAATGATCAGAGAGGGTCAGACAAAGTTGATGAACTCTCTGAGAAACCAAATAAAGTTGTTAAAAGGAAGAGGTGGTATAGAAAAAGAGAAAGGGATCCTTACCACAAAAGTAGTAACAAAATGAAAGAAGAATAATTACCTAAATGCTTCGGTACTTTTAAGAGTAACTAATATGAGCCTCAGAACATGGAAGATGATGCATCTTAATTGCATAAATTGGAATATCATGGGCCTAGAAGTAAAAGAAACTAATTTTACATTAGAAAGTAACCTAAAACTCTTATGGAAAGATGCCACACAGTTCTTCTCCAAACATGATAGGGGGAAGGGTGGTGTGGCTATTTTATTGTCCAATCAGTGGGATAAATATGTGACCAATTCTAGTCTCTCTCCCTGCAATAGGGAAGTGTGGGTTGTCATAGAAAATGATAGCCAAAAATTTGTTGTATGCTTTGTCTATGCAGCTAATGATTATAGGAAAAGAATTAACCTATTGAAATGGCTCAATAATTTGCCTAATATCCCAGGTTGATAGGGGGAGATTTCAACATGGTAGAAGCACAAGACAAAATTGGTTGGTTGGAATTAGATTGGAAGCAGAATGAGAAGCATTTTTGAGATAAAATGAAATCAAAATTAAAGCTTTATGACCCCCTGGAAGGGGAAAAAAAACTTCTAAAGCTATCTAGTTTACTTGGTGCAATGCACAAAAGGGAAACAAAACGATCTACTATCAGTTAGACAGATTCTATGCAAACAGGGAATTATTCTTCTTTGACAAAATTGAGGAAGAAAAAAAGGTAAAGGTCTATTCTTGTACACTCTCAGATCATCATCCTATTATTTCTAAAATTTTCTACTAGTTAAACAAAGTAATGAGGAAACCAAAAGAAGTAAAAAATTAATCTTAAACTCCAATCTTTTGAAAGATGAGGATTGCAATAATGCTATATTTACCCTAAGAGAAATTAATAAATTGTTACTAAAAAATGACACTCAAATCAAAAAATGGAACCAAAATATTAAAGCCTGGACTAAATTTTTTCAAACTATGGGAAAAAAGTTAATGGATCTCAGAAAAAAGGAACATATCATCTAGGAAAACCTCATTAACCTAGAATCAACTCTTCGATACAACCCTAAAAAAGTAGAATTTAATGAGGAATTAATTCTATGCAAAAAATCCTTAAGAAGGCTTCGAACTAGGAAAATTCAAGGTCAAAGAAAAAGGGAAAAATTGAATTGGCTAAGTAATGGGGATAAAGGCTCAAAATTCTTCTTTAATCACATTAAAGAAAAAAGTATTAAGGAAAAGATTGATTGTGTTTGGTATGGAGACAATCTAATTTCTAACCCTAAAGATGTGCTAAATCAATTTAGACTATATTATAAAAATATTTTATCCTCTGAAGACCAAGGGGACCTCTCAAGTAAAGCTAGATCTAGTTGTAAAAGATTGATTCCCAAATTAATTAAGGAAGATATGATCTTCAAATTGAAAGAGAAAATAACTAGAAATGAAATTGAACTCACAATTCAAACCTTTAGCAATGATAATTCTTCGGGACCTAATGGCCTGCCTATTGAATTTTATAAAAAAATATTAACTAGATTGATGAAGATCTATTGCTTGTATATAATGAAGCTATATATAAAGGATCCTTGGGAAAAGTAATAAACAAAGGTATAATAAAACTAATTCCAAAAGAAGGGGATAAAACCTTCATAAAAAATTGGAAGCCAATAACTCTCCTCAATGTATCTTATAAGATTGAAGGATATTCTCTCAAAAATTATTCAATACACACAAACATGCTTCATTAAATGGACATACATCCTTGAAAACCTTATCACTAGTTAGGAAGCAATGGATTGGGAAAGGACCTCAAATCAAAATGCTAGCATGCTCCTCCTAGATTTTGAAAAGGCCTATGACAGAATTGATTAGCCCTTCCTAATAGAGGCTCTTGATGTTTTTGGATTTCCCAAGGAATTTTGTAAAATGGTGAACACTCTACTATAGGATGTTTAATGTCGTAAATTTGCATCCCATGCAATTTCTCATTAATTTACCCTCATTTTAGCCTTACAAGTTTGATAATGCAAAAACCCACCGCTTTTGCTTCGCTTTTTCCACATGTCCCTATCATTTACTATCGATGAAGGGAATTTATGTTGGGGATGTGCACGCATTGCACTACATCTGTACACTATGATGTCATCCTGACAAGATTCTTGTGTCAAGAAAAGGTAAAGACATTATGATTACCTATCATCTACGAGCATAACATCCCCCTGTCAAATCTTGACTGTCAGGAACGACTAATATTTTCCTCTAAATTGGTCATTTTAACTTCATATTCTCCCATTCTTTGATCTCTCTCGAACTTCTATCTCACTCTCAAGCTCTCTATTCATTCTATCACTCATTCTCACTCTTTAACACTTCATACTTCACTCTCTTTCTCTTGCCATTCGTTTCTACACCGTCTTCTTGCTCCAATGCCATTGTTATTGCAAGTTGTTGAAGCTCCACTCTATTGGCATGGTGATCTTGTTCTTCTCCTTCCTCTCTCAACCTTGAGTGCTCATAGAAAGGGAGGTGATATTGTGTCTATTTTCTTACTTGCATTATCTTACTTGTAGAGTACCATTTAGATTGTCATTGCTCTCTACTTCGCTATGTCTATTCTATCTACTTCTTTATTGATTTTTGATATCTTGTTGTCTATTGGTTGTTCGTGGAGGTGGGAACACTAAAACTAGGACTTGACTGAGGAAAGTTCTGAAACACAACCCCAACATTTTTCTTGTTACTCTATGTCACTAGTAGAATTTGGCAAATAAATGACTATGCGACTAAAAATTTTAGTCACATGACTAACACTAGTAGTATTTGGAAAATAAATGACTAATTTGGTTATTTATAAGTGACTAATTTGGTCATCGGGTAAAATCACAACTAAATGACTAATATCAAAAAAATATAAATGACTAAATAAATGACTAATATCAGACAAATAAAAATGACTAAATAAATGACTAATATCAGACAAATAAAAATGACTAAATAAATAACTAAATAAATGTGCTCATTATTAAAATCTTGAACATAATTTTCATTTTAATAAACATACTCTAAAACCTTCGTCAAGACCTAATTTTCAATCGTAGCCCACCAATTGAGACCTTTGTTACATAAACAACATCATTTGCTAAATGAACTACCAATTGACCTCATGTACTACACATATGTCTGAAAAAAGACACCAAAATTTTCACTAATTGACCTTTCATACCTCTTCGGCATACCTATTGCACACCAAGGTGCAATTGCTAGTAATAATTATATATATATATATATTTAACATGTCAAAATGTTAATGAGATCAAGTTTCCACAATCCATATCAATTAATCTTGCATACGTTTCTGGATTAGATTGTGTTAGAGTTTTTTGCATCAACATTTCAGATCACACTCTGTGATCCATCATCAAGATGAAAGAGCTCAAGGAGAAAAGTATTTTGTTGCAGACCAAGAACAACCTAAATAGGAAAACTAGAGGAGAAGGAGAAAGGAGGGAGAAGGGACGGCTACACAAATTAAGATCAAAGAAGACAAGACAAATAATACTTAAAAATTAAGATAAATAAAGAACAACAAGGAGACAAAGAAGTAACAAATTAATGAAACCAATTAAAAGGAAGAAAAACAAGGACATAGAAAATACAACACAACATAAGGAAAAAGGGGGAAATAAAAGGGGGAAGAAAAGACAATAGATAAGAAAAGAGAGACAATAAAGAGAATAAAAACCAAGTTGAATAAATTTAAGCCAATTGCAAAATATTAAACAAAGGATAAAAACTATAAAATTTGAAAATTTAAATTTAAAAGACTATACAATAAAAAGAATTAAAGAATTGAAAAATTGCACTAGCATCTATGTTATAATTTAATTATAAAAAATTACACTATAACATAAATGCTAAGGAGAAGGAAAAATTAAAAATCAAAATTTGCTCATTATTAAAATCTTGTCATAATTTTCATTTTAATAAACATACTCTAAAACCTACAAGCATAGTCCGCTAAAATATTGGAGTATTTTCAAGGTAGCCCGCTAAAATTTTCAATTTAATAAACATACTATAAAACCTTCGTCTCACTAAAATGGAGAAGTGAAAGTCAAAGTAGCCTGCCAAAATGGATAACATATAATCTATGAACACTTGCATTCTTCATATGTGATAACAGATAATCTATGAACACTAGATTGGAGGTGTTTGATGTCTCAGGTTGCAGTGACTTGATGCGTGAGTTCTGAATGCGTGAGTGCTTGATGTCTCAAGTTGTAGTGATCTAAATGTGTGAGTCAGATCAAACCTTATTTAAATATGCTCTTAACTACCTAAAGAATTCTGATTCCCCTATTTTTATAGGAGAGGATCGGGTGATTCAACTTGAAAGGGAAACTGGCAGTCTTCCAAGAGAGGTAAATCTTGTTATGTATGCTTACATGGTACAATAAGCAATATTTTCTTCTCATAGCCTATGTTGAGTTTTGTCTTTAATGTTGTATATTGGGATCATGGATTCCATGATGGTTGTAGCTGCTTAATTAGAGCTCTCTATTTATCATTCAGGGTATTGGGAAGTTTCCTCATATTGCAAATTACAAGGCTCTTAAATTGCCAACTGTTGTCGATGTGAAAGAGCTTGTCAAATCTCAATTAGCAATTGCTTGCATTGATGGTAAAGATAAGCATCCCTCAGGATTTTTTCTTTGCATTTTTTCACAGTTTGAGTATTGAGAAGCCAAAGTATGAATGCCAATAAGAAAAGAAGAAAAATACATCAAGGTTTATAGACAATAAGTTAGGGCAACCAGACCACTGATTGTATCAATTTATAATATAATTTTAGAGAGCAGTGCTTAGCACATCAAGGTTAATTTTTCTACATTGGACATAATTTGTGCAGAATCTTGTGGTAAGTCACTTTCCATGGTTTCAGTTAATTTTACTTTTCAAATCTGTATGCAGTTAGGCCATCTGATCCATTTTACTAGTTGCTTGTTGACTAACAATGATTATCTTCTTTTTTAGGCTAATTATGAAAAAGCAGATCCATCTTGTGTTGCAGAAGTTAAGGATTTATATAGAGAACTTGGAATCGAGATATGTTTATTCTTTTCTTTTCCATTATGAGATGTTAAAAGTGATCTTTTCTTTTCGAAGTTTCCACTATCAAATTGCATAGTTCACAGGAGAACTTACTTTTATCTATAAAAATAATATTAAGGGACATGTAGATTGAGTTGTCTATACAAATTTCAGAATTTGAACTCTTAAAATTAGCTTCCACTTTTTGAGGCGACATGCAAATCACTTTTGAAGTTGAGTGTAAAAAATAGAGTAGCACGTAAAGAAAAAGGATGAACAATAATAAAGTGAAAAGTGGCTCTTCTTATATCAACCATGTAGAGTACAATGAAAGAAGTGCAGGGATGGTGGGGATTTAACGTTTACAGTGCAGTGGAACAGTAGTTCAGTTGTACAGTAGATGTCATCCTACTTTGTTTGAGAACTCTTACTGAATTCCCAAAAATAGGAGTTCCCAAATGACACCAACAACAAGTGTTGATTCATAGGCCCTATGAAAATCTCTAACTTTTTGGCTCCCCTTTGATACTTTTCTGCATACTTACAGATTACATCTCCATGATTAATATGGACTGGAAGGGTTGAAAGGGCACATGTTAGTCTTTTCCATTTATTGGGCAATAAAGAGTTTGAAGTGATTGAAAGAATCAAATGTAGCTCTTTACTCTAGATGCTTTATTCTCATTTGGTTATTATTATATCCAGATATAAACCATGATGACTTAAATTAGAACTAGAAGAAATCTCATGAAAACTACAAGAAGAGATCAATGATTAGATGAGTCATGGAAATGAAACTAACTCCATAAGCCACAACAAACAAAAATATGCAATGCAAATGAGAATACAAGCCTTCAAAGGAGTTGTCATGGATAAAGAATCATCCTCCCTTAGATCTCTTGTGAGAATGCCTGAAAGCTCTTCAGTTATCCACAATATCCACATGCTATGAGCTCTGATACAAAGATTGTGCATAGTTCTTCTCATTTTATTCAATTTGGTGCTATTATTTTTATCCTGTGATTCAGGCTTCAAACCAACCCCTCTCATTAGTATTTTTCTTCCAAAACTGTCTAGAAGAGGGTAATCAAAATTAGTACTGGAATATCTAAAAGTTGACAATCCTTTCCCTCAAACTGAAGCTTTGTTCTCGAAAAACCAGATCTGAGACAAGCCAAGAACTAGTGGAAGGGAAGTTGAATGAAAACGGAGAGCAACTAAAATCCTTCCTAAGAAAAGTTCCCTTTCCACTATAACTGTCGGTTCTAGTGTCTCCTTGTTCACTTTTTCTGGCATCTCCTCATTTTTCATTTATTGATAGAGAGCTTCTAAAAAATGTGCAAGATGTTCTTCAATCTCAACAATCAATGTTGAGATAAAATGGAAGCATTGCTCTTGCAAATAAGGTGCTAAATCATTTATCCTTGAAGGAGATTTATGTGCATGAAGTGAACTTAGGAGGTCTTCCAGAATATTCTTGGACCCCTCATCTATGGTATCTTTTATTTTACTAACCTCAGTTTGAAAATAAGTGTTAAGGCGACCAAACCAGTCTTCATAATTTGTCATCATAAATCTAAAACTCAACCTAGGTAAATTGACACTTTTTAGGTCCCCTCTCTTGACAAGCTAGCCCTCACTAGTAGTTAATTTGTGCAAATGAGTTTCAACGTCTTTGTAACTTTCCAGAGATGTAACTATGGCTTCAAGGAATTTACCAACCTTAACTCTCTCACACAGATCTGTAAATCCATCAGCTATTATTTGTTTCATCCTACTAACAAACAGGCTTTCAAAAAGTTCATCCCATAGACTCTTTGAGTGCTTCAAAACAATCTCACACACGCATTGGCATGGAAACTCAACATTTGAACCAAAAACCATTTTTAGCCACTCCAAGCTCCCTTCAAATGCATCCAGACTATCTAATGTTTCTATGATCAATGTCTCATTCTCTGTAAGTTCCTTGCCACTTTTCACAAGATCAAGCAAATACTTTCCCCCAATCCTATTTGTAGAGAGAATATCATCTGCACATGTCTTAAGCCACGCTAAGCAAGACTCTGATATAAATTCCCTTGGAAAAATCATCATGGTAGCTTGTAGCTTCTCTCTATGAGATTTCCACAATTGCACCTCATTGTCAGGGTTTGGAATCCCACCAAACAACTGTGATTTAGGTGGCACTACCAACACAGTCTTATAAAAAAGAGGCAAATCGTTTAGAACCTCCAAGAAGAGTTCCCCAGCTTGACATAGTGTTACCTGTATGACTCTTACCACATTATAGAAAATGGAATTGACTACCCCCACCTTATCGATCTATCGGTCGGACATGTCTTCTGGTTCCAAGGATGCATCGATGGTTCTATTTTTTCATCGATGTGAGGATCTTCTATCAACGGGACGAGGTCTCCTGTTCTCGTGATGGTCCGATGGGGATGTCACGATATCCCCATCAGACCATCGTGGGAACAGGAGACCTTGTCTTGCTGATAGAAGATCCTCATGCCGATAAAAAAAAAAACTGTCGATGCATCGCTGGAACCAAAAGACATGTCTGGCCGATAGAACCCTTGGTGTGTGAATTCTTGTAGGCATTTCTGTCAGAATGAAGCAGATGGAGTTCGTGGGTTTTATTTCAGATGATATGGCAAATTTTTTTTGGAACCAAATAGAGTTGAATGGGTGTTTCAAACTCAATCAAATCTTGTTTAAAATAGCCCAACATGAAGACAAGTGTACTTAGAAGATTGGGATTTCTTTTTTCATCATCATGATCTGGTTTTCAACATCTTTGTAACTTGCCAGAGATGTAACTATGGCTTCAAGGAATTTATGAACCTTAATTGTAGTTGACCTCCACCCTCATGTTCTTGTTTCAATTCAATTTCTTCCCAACCCTACAAATCACAAACTAATAAATGGTAAGCCTTGAAATCATGGAACCAAAAACTACAAGAGACAAAGCAAGCATACAACATTAAAATTGTGACTTTCAACAGTAAAAGAAAAGAAGCAGTAGGCAATTTGATATACAATCAGAAAAGGGCATTTTATGAGGCTACCTTAAGGAATCAAATTAAAAATTAAATAAAATCATGCTTCAAATTCCATTTAAATGTTCAATTGTACAGTAGATGTCATCCTACTTTGTTTGAGAACTCTTATTGAATTCCCAAAAATAGGAGTTCCCAAATGACGCCAATAGATATTATAAATAGAAAACAAACAACAATATTTTCATATAAAAACAACAAGGCTTGATTCATAGGCTCTATGAAAGTCTCTAACTTTTTGGCTCCCCTTTGATACTTTTCTGCATACTTACAGATTACATCTCCATGATTAATGTGGACTGGAAGGGTTGAAAGGGAACATGTTAGTCTTTTCCATTTATTGGGCAATAAAGAGTTTGAAGTGATTGAAAGAATCAAATGTAGCTCTTTACTCTAGATGCTTTATTCTCATTCGGTTATTAATATATCCAGATATAAACCATGATGACTTAAATCAGAACTAGAAGAAATCTCATGAAAACTGCAAGAAGAGATCAGTGATTAGATGAATCATGGAAATGAAACCAACTCCATAAGCCACAACAAACAAAAATATGCAATGCAAATGAGAATACAGGCCTTCAAAGGAGTTGTCATGGATAAAGAATCATCCTCCCTTAGATCTCTTGTGAGAATGCCTGAAAGCTCTTCAGTTATCCACAATATCCACATGCTATGAGCTTTGATACAAAGATTGTGCATAGTTCTTCTCAGTTTATTCAATTTGGTGCTATTATTTTTATCCTGTGATTTAGGCTTCAAACCAACCCTCTCATTAGTATTTGTCTCTCCAAAATTGTCAAGAAGAGGGTAATCAAAATCAATACCGAATATCGAAAGTTGACCATCCTTTCCTCAAACTGAAGCTTTGTTCTCGAAAAACCAGAGTGAGACAAGCCAAGAACTAGTGGAAGGGAAGTTGAATGAAAACGGAGAGCAACTAAAAGCCTTCCTAAGAAAAGTGCCCTTTCCACTATAATTGTCGGTTCTAGTGTCTCCTTGTTCATTTTTTTTGGCATCTCCTCATTTTTCATTTCTTGATAGAGAGCTTCTGAAAGATGTGCAAGATGTTCTTCAATCTCAACAATCAATTGTTGAGATAAAATGGAAGCATTTCTCTTGCAAATAAGGTGCTAAATCATTTATCCTTGAAGGAGATTTATGTGCATGAAGAAAACTTAGGAGGTCTTCCAGAATATTCTTGGACCCCTCATCTATGGTATCTTTTATTTGACTAACCTCAGTTCAAAAATAAGCATTAAGGCGACCAAACCAATCTTCATCATTTGTCATCATAAATCTAAAACTCAACCCAGGTAAATTGACACTTTTTAGGTCCCCTCTCCTGACAAGCCAACCCTCACTAGTAGTAAATTTGTGCAAATGGGTTTCAACATCTTTGTAACTTGCTAGAGATGTAACTTCAAGGAATTTACCAACCTTAACTCCCTCACATAGATCTACAAATCCATCATCTATTATTTGTTTCATCCTACTAACAAACAGGCTTTCAAAAAGTTCATCCCATAGACTCTTTAAGTGCTTCAAAACAATCTCACACACACATTGGCATGGAAACTCTACATTTGAACCAAAAACCATTTTTAGCCACTCCAAGCTCCCTTCAAATGCATCCAGACTGTCCAATGTTTCTCTGATCAATGTCTCATTCTCTGTAAGTTCCTTTCCACCTTTCACAAGATCAAGCAAATACTTTCCCGCAAGCCTATCTATAGAGAGAATATCATCTGCGCATGTCTCAAGCCACACTAAGCAAGACTTTGATATAAATTCGCTCAACAAAATCATCATGGTAGCTTGTAGCTTCTCTCTATGAGATTTCCACAACTGCAACTCATTGTCTGGGTTTGGAATCCCACCAAACAACTATGATCCAAGTGGCACTTCCAACACAATCTTATAAAAAAGAGGCAAATCATTTAGAACCTCCAAGAAGAGTTCCCCAGCCTGACATAGTGTTACCTGTATGACTCTTACCACATTACAGAAAATGGAACTGACTGCCCCCACCTTATTTTGCATAAGCTTTATCTAGTACAATGTGCTCCCACCTGTTATGTGGTTGGCTAAATCCTTTTCCAAAGCATTGGTTCCTTGCCCGCATTGGATTTTGAATTCTTTGCTACCTTGGTTGAGTTCTTGAGTTGCGTTAATGGAAAATTGGTTCATCAAATTTATGTGAAGGTCAAGAACTTTGCCTCTTCCTTCACCTTTCTATTATATTCTTTCATTGACTTGTTATAAGTCGAGGTTATATTTCATTTAAGTGATTTGATCTTGTTTGTTTGATGATTGGATAATGATCCCATAATCTTGGTAGACCAGCATGGTGGGTTCAATATCCATATATTGATCTGCCAAAAAGGTCTCTATTGTTAGCATGGGCATCTCCAACATGGAGCCTGATAGCAATCAAGAGCACCATTCAACCTCACTTAGAAAAATTTCACAAAAAATAGGCTTCAATCTCTCAATTCCTTCAATCCTAAAGCACTGTAGACAAGATATAAAACCATTTTCAGATACCCTTTAATGACTACTAAAACATATCCCAAATTCACCATAGGTTGTTTTGGAACAACCTACAAATTGCATTTTCTTTAAAGTTTCTAAAGCATTTTCAACAAATCTAATTTGTGTATATACTGCAATTATTGTAATCCATGAGACCACATTTCATTGAGGCATTTTTTCGAACAGTTCAAGTGCCTTATCTATGATCCCACATAGAGCATACATATTGGTGCAAGAGCACCTAAGCTTCCATTTTCAAATTTGAAAGCCATTGCATCTTAGTAGGTCATTTTAGCATTTGAGGAGGTCATTTTATGTTAATTAGGTCTTGTGAGACCATTCACTATGAATTAGGATGATTTTAGAGTCAATTGGGTAAAAGACACAAAGTTGCAAAAAAGTTGTTGCAAGTCATTTTTGTGAAGTTTTGCAGAATTGCCTAATATAGTGCAACATGACAAATTTTGCATGTCCGAGGAAAATAGATGCTCCTCCATCGAACAACAAATGTGCATTGATAAATTGAATATATACTTGATATACCAATTTAAATAATAAGGAAATATTAAACTGGAGACAACTAGATAATTGAATATTTTCAACAAACAATTGATACTAATATAAAGCCACAGAATCAGAGATCCTTCATTGATTTCCTCAAAATTATAACTACAACATAGTCTTTTGAAATGGAAACATTATGGAAGCTTTCTGCTGTCTATCTATCCCTATTCGCCTACTATCTTCTCCTATATCCTTCTTTTGGTCCTGGTCTCTCTTATATACACAAGAGGAAACAAGCTTCAGACCAAAAGACACGACTCTTGATAACAAAACATGATTTTGAACTTAATTTAAGAAACTAACACAATCATAAACATGTGTACCAATCCGTTAATCTTCGAGTAAAAGCATGTGGTCATCTAAGACATGTTCAAAGCTTTTACTGTATGATAGGGTCCACACCATTACCACCAACCGATTCTGACTGTTGCTTAGTTGTGCCCAGATTATCCACTACCTGATTTATAAACAAATTGAAATATGAGAGGTGATTAATGTACCCCTGTTTTGCATGAGTGTCGGCATTGGATATGACCACCTTCATATCACACTCTATGTACATGAATTTCTCAATTTTTTTATGAGTATTTTGCAAGACCATATCCTCATCATTGATCTCCTGCAATGCAATTGTTAGAAACTCTGTAAATTATGCTTTCCAATCATCCCTTTCTCGAAGATTCCCTGTATCATCATGGAGTGGAGAAACCAACTTAAAACAACCGAGGTCTTCTTTGAGTCTTTCTTGATATTGGTTGTGGGATCTCACCAAGTCATTATATCTTTGCAGTGTTTGGTCTTTTAGGATATATTTACCCAGAAGTTCCTTCTTTTTATTAATCATTCTTCCTTGTAACCAAACATTCTCCTCTAGTGATGATTGTATTTGCTTAAATACACCCCAATAATTGTCAGCTTATTGAACCTCTCTTTGATTATCTCAGACACAACATTGTACTTAATGATTTTCACCTCCTTTTCCAGTGTTTTACACTTTTCTTGAGCTTTCAAATGGGAGTTTTTCCAATAGGTTGCATTAGCTAATGCATCTAACACTCTCTTATCCTTTTTGAGCCATGGAGTGTACAATTCTGGAGCAAAAGAGGAAGATGACTTCTCCATTTGATGTGATAACTGCTTTTTCAATTTTCCATTCTCTTTGACCAATTTTTCAATTTGTGCTCTAGTGATTTTTTCCACATTGACATTCAGCTCTACAGTTTTTAAGGGATTAGTGTCCGCAACTCTTTTGACCAAAAGGTGTCCAAATACTTGATTAGGATTTTCAATCACTGTCAGCCTCTTCTCATGAGGGTATAGTGACCAAATAACCAAGGCATCCTCATTTGGATTGTATCCAGACCCTGAATATATCTTATCACTAGATTCCTCTGATAAGTTCATTATTGTATCCCCTCTTTTTTCTGAAACTATCAAACACAATTGTTGAGCTCATTTCCCATCCTGGTAGAAGTAGTACCCCAGCCTCTTGAAGTAATTCTCTACCTCTTTCAGGAGTGATGCATTGCATTTCCCTATCAACTTCCTTTTTCAATTCTTCTAAGGCATCAACTTCCTTTTCAAGAGTAATGTCTTGCTCCTTTTGTCTTATTTTATTCCCCTTATACTCATAGACAAATGATTTGAACTCTCCTGAGTTTTAACAAAATATTTATCAAAAATGAATTCATGACTAGCCTTGACCCTAATGTCATCAAATAACTCATCTGATGTTTCAAATTTTACAAGTTCCTGAGGCGGCTCATATTGTGTAATCACAGGGGCCTTTATTTGTTCCTGAGGGGGCTCATATTGTGTAATCACAAGGGCCTTTATTTGTTCCGTTGGTTGCTCCTCTCCATCACTCTCCTCATCACTTCCTTCCTCTTCATTGTTGTCAATGGAGAAACATACATCAGGGGTGGGTTGTGGGGTTATGTGATCCAAAGGCTTCACATCCTTAGCCTGCATTCTTGTGTAACTCTTTACTATTTCATTCATATGAGCAATAAGCTACTCAATCCTAGCCAAGGGATCTTGTATATCAGCAAATGCTTCTCTATATGATGGGACATTCTTTCTCTTCCATTCCTCTATAAGCACAACTTTATTATACGAAGCCATTCTCTCACCAGTGGAAGCTTCATCTCGGTTCCTAATCACATCATCAAGTGCAAACCAATGCTCATACCCTGAAAAATTCTAAGTTAATCTTGCTTGATGAATAAATCCCTTTGCATCAAATTTCTTTCTTTCATACCCAAGAGGAAGGTTGTAATGAGCTAATTTAGCATCAATTTCTTCATATCCTTCAATGGCACATACTGTGAAATCTCCAAAACCAAGAGTGCTAGGAAAGAGTGATTGTTTATTATGACTCTTGAGATGCTTAGTATCAGACCTCGCTAATTGTCGTACTATTTCCAAATAAGCAACTCTATTAGGAACCACTCGAGGTAGCAAATGTGGAACCCCTTCAAATCCATAAACCCTTATTATTGTGCAATCAGAGAAGGCATACCAGTCTCCCCAATTATGGTTCACCTTTCCTCTCAGGCTGTTTTCCTTTGGTCTCAAAAATCTCTGCACCTCAGGGGATAAATTGTGATCATATGAATAGCCTAGCAACTTCATTGGTGGTTTAACAAAATATTCTTCAAAATATAAATAGTGAGACCTCTCACATTGACTATCCCATAGTGCATTCCACATCTGTACAGGTTTAAAGTTTTCATCTTTATTTGTGTCTTTGATTCTTAATTCCTTACCCCACACATTTCTAGCATGTCCCTCATATAAAAGTAAATGCATTAACAAGGAATAGTGTTTGAAATCTATGCAATCATTGTTGTTTTTTATTCTTTCAAGCCCTTGATTTAGGGCATTCGCCAAATAGTTTGCATATTCGAATGATCTAGCATCTTTGCTTTGTATATTCACTGCTAGAACCATCGATGCAATAGACATAAGTGGTGGAACCTCAATTCCCAAGACTTGACTAGCTGAGTAGTAGGTATATTGGAAGTATTCTTCAAACAAATCTATATGAAATGGAGGGTTTTCATTGCTCAAAAATTTTCTGAGTTGACCTTGCTCATTCTTAGGTCTATGCAAAGCTAGCTTCCATCTCTTGTAACTAGTATCCATGCAACAGTATTCTGTCAAAAAGTCTCTAATGGTGAATGGCAAGTTCATGGGACCTTCTAACTGAAATACATTAGAGATCAAGTCTTGGGAAATAACAAGCATATCGTCCCCATTTGGTGATTGGATAGTTCTTTTCTTGGCATTATACCGACTGGCCAGAGCTTTCACCAATTCTACGTTGATGAACACGTTTGGCACCACAAGCCTTCCTAAGTTCAGTCTCCATGGGTTATAGACTGGTTGAAATCTGAATTATTTTTTGTAGTGATACATAAAAAGCTCATAGCCCCGGTGTGGCATCCAAACATCCTCAAGACCCCTATGTTTATCTAACAATTTACTTGCTTGAACAATTCTTCTGGGTCTTGGCCCTGACCCCGGACACTGATCTATCAAGTCTTAGTTTAAACTCCTCTTTTCAATTTTTTGTTTCTTTGCCTTAGGTTTTTCCACATTTTCTTCCATTGCAAACTCTAAAAAAATGCAACTTTCTAGCTAAGAGTGGAGTACTTACGTGAATTTTTGCTTCTCCTAGCTTCACTGCGTGAGAGCTCTGAGTTTTGTCCTTTCTACTTCTACCCTTAGTGTAGCCTTTCTGGTTTCTGCAAATTGTATGATTAATTCGTGGTGCAATTACCCTCTGTGTTGGCTCATTAATACACCACCTGCTTCAGTCTTGTCATCGGGGAGAGCATTTATGTTAAATATCCCGACGATGCTTTTGACGCCACATCAGCTAGTAGTAATCATTCATTGCTATATCGTTGGGACCTTGGTTCATTTTCCACCGATGGCCACCTTCTTCCCCGATAAGTGTTTTTCTTTCGGTCTATCAGTAAGACATCAAACAATGTTACCCTGATGCATCCCAACTTCACCGATAAGTGTTAAAATTTGATACCCCGTGATTATATCAGGCTATCTAGGGAGCTTCATCATTCATTTCACTGATGCACCAGAGCTATGGCGATGGAAAGATATTACACCGATGTAAGGATATGAATTGCCCCTATCGGGCTATCAGTGGGGTGGTGATGGGAGTTCCACCGACAAAGTATTGTTAGCCCGATGGTATCAAAGAACTTCAATGGATTTCATGAATGTGATTATTTGGGTATGCTGGTTACAAAAATGGACTTTTTACATGAACCTCAGTAATTTGTCTAGATCATGAAATTGAGTCTGGTAAGATTTTGTAAGGACTAGGAGATAAATGAATAGATGTTAATGCAAATATGTGGGATTATTTTTTTTAGTCCTAACACAACTCTTTTGACATTTTTTTGTCTTATACTTATTGTGTGATGCATGATCTTTATTTTTCTTTGTTATTTTGTGCATGCATGTGCCATGTGTAAGCTTAATAGTTGGTTATTGACCTCTCACATGAGCTAATATGTTGGTGATCTAGGTTTTCTAAACAAAAGTCCCCCCGATAAAGTAAATTTCCCTCAATAGAATAATATGTAACAATATTTAATTGAGGGAGTATAATATTTCTTATAGAGATGTATTGTCTATGCATTGATGGCAAATTGTATTCGCTTGAAATTTTTTAAAGTCTTTCCACCAAATTCATTTTGTGCATATCTATTGTAGATGTCCTTAAGCTATATGAAAAAGGTGTATACAATTTGAGATCAATTGATAAGTTGAGACATGTAATGTTGACTTGATTTAAATTTTACTTAAGATATAATGTCGTTGTGTTGTTGAATTTCTTAGTTCAATAATTAAGATTCGCAATGATCTTATCTACCTAAAGTGTATGTGATAGAAAGAAATTAGGTAGTCATGTCAATTAGTTTGACAATTTAAATGATCTTGAGTTCATAAGTACATAGTGATGAGTTTTGACAAATAACATAATTTCTTGTTGCATTTATCACAGAAACAAAGGCCTCTTTTGATTGTAGCAGAGGATGTAGAGAGTGATGCATTGGCTACTTTGATCTTTGAAAGTGATGATTTTTTCACTAAATTGATAATGTTTGAAGTTTCTTTTTCTTTCTTAGATGCTCAGTCTAATTAATAAATTTAATGTTGTGTTGCAACTTGCAGGTGAGTATGTTGATATGATAAAGGCTAGCATTGTCAATCCTCTAAAAGTTATCAGAATTGCATTAGTTGATGCAGAAAGGTAAAACTATTTATCTTTATTATAATTAGTGGAACTTGCAACTACAATATCTGATAAAAATCTACTTCCAAATATGTTTTTGATGGATGTTATATCTAATTATGATACATTCACTATATCTAGCACTTAAGTTTAGGGTGCCATAGTTGGAAAAGGAAAAGAAAATGTTTGAATTTTATCCTTTGTATTATTTGACTTTTCTGAGTTTTTGATGTGCAAATTTTGAAACCTTATTTTTAGGCTGCAGCTCCAAATTGGAGAAGTGAAAGGTCATGAATACCAATGAGGAAGATTTTGGAGGAGCCGAAACCAATAGCGGCAGGAAAGCTGTGGATTTGCAAGGGGATTAAATGGGTCAAGCTCCTATATGAGGTCGATGTCCTTCCAAAAGGACT
>VDFB02304494.1:0-20579 GCA_007258455.2 Sequoia sempervirens | reverse complement strand
AGATCATGTGCATCATTTAGAGACATTGATCTTATTCCTGCATATTCCTATTCAGAATGGAAGTTATCTTGCATATATTTTTGTTGTTGTTTCTTCCCAAAGGGAGAAATGTTGTTCAACAATTGTGGATCATCTTCAACATCTAGTATCGAGCATCTACCAACAATACAAGAATCATTTTGAGGGGAGGTTGCATGGTGTCTCTTCTCTTATCAATTTTGGGAGAAAGCATTTCCTCACATGGAGTTCATTACTTCACATTTTCTGGGAGGGTCACATAGTGTCACATCTCAATTTTTCTTACATAAAATTTATTTGATAATAAATGGAACTAGATGAGACTATTGGACAATATGTGTTTGAAGCATAGGTTAATGTGTTTTCATGGAGGATAAATTAGATGTTATCTTTAAAATACATGCTATTGTGATCAAAATAATGATGAATTATTATGATGCAAATATTTTGATTATTGATTATGGTTTTATGAGCTAACCTATTGACGAGATATTGAGTGCAAGTAAGTGTAGGAACAAGTTGAAGGTGAGAACATGGCTAAGGTAGAGACGACTTAGCCACATGACAATAGTTAGGATAATGGAAATCCTACACACACAATCACATAGTTTCATTAATCTTGCATTGTGAATGATTATGTTATGCATTGTGCTATCATGAATATGTCATTGTCTATTATACATTATGGTTTAAATAATTTGACTTTGTATTATGATTATTTTATTTGTGAAAATTAATTTAATTGGGAAAATAAAATATTTTATTTTCAAATGTTTGATAATGATAAATCTCATAATATATTTATATATAATATGTAATTCTATAAATGTATATAAATATACAAACTTTATATTCATAATTATAATTGTATATCTATATATATATATAATAATGATGTCATTATTTATATATATGAATATATAAATAACTTACTATTAAAAAGAATAAAATAAAATAAAATAAGTTTTTTAAATTCAAATGATTTGTCTGATAAAACATGTGATCCTGGCATGAGGAGAAAGTTCAATTCTAAAAATAAAGAGATACTTCAAATGGAGTTTAAAAATTGCATGGAAATATGAAAACCATGAAAAGAGAGCTCAATGAAGGAGAGGGACGACTATTTTGATATCATTATTGGAAAGGGTTGAGGAGTATTGGCATCATAATATCTAAGTAGAGTTGAGGAGTTAGCACACAGAGTGGAAGACTAGGTATTACCATGTTATTGTTGTTTGTAACATGGTAAAGGCTTAAACAAAACCAAATCTACAAGTTCAAATGATGAATGATATTGTTATTGTATCATGGGGTTTGAAGGAGATTATTGTTTGCATCGTAGCATGTTTCATTTTTTTGTATCAACCAATAAATGTATTTTTCTACATGTGCATACATAACAAAACACGTGTGTTGACCTTAACACCTTAGTATATGGTATCAATCTACCCATAACTTTTCATGGCAACTGAATATATTTTTTTGTACCTATTTTATGCATGAACTTGCATATTGAATTGATTAAGACATTTGGTTTCCATATATATGTGTAAATACCATCACATTGATTCAGTTGTAGCACTTCAAACCATAGAATCGACCATGTTTTTAGAAATATCTATGGTTTTTATAAGAACCTGTGCATTGATTATTACATATAATGTAGAAATAATAGTTATGCATATCGATTTTAGTATATATGGTATGAGTTTATTACACTCGAATTAATGAAAAGTTTGTGACTGTAACCAAATATGAATTCTTTGTTGTTGTTATAAAACCACTGTGCTATTTCGTAATCTCAACATATTTAAATAATAGAATACATATATCTATATATGTATAAATATAGATATATACGTGAAACTATATATATATATATATTGTGTATTTGTCATGAAGTTAATAATGGTAAACATTTTATTTCTGCCATGATGATTCCACAGTAAGACTATAAAACAAAACATATGAATTTAATGTCATTTAATTGTTAATGATCCAATTCTTTTATTTCCATTCAACATATCAATAGTATAATTATAGTTATATACTCATATATATATATATACATATAACTATATAAATATAATGGTACAAATATGCGATCATATGTTTTTTATTATAAAAGCAGGGGAAAGGGTCCTAATCCCGTACAAAAATAGAAAAATAGTCTAGAGCAAGCTGCAACCAGACAAGAACAACAAAACAAAGAAGACAGCCAAGGAAACAACACTACATCACCACACCCCAAACATCAAAGAACAATATCAACCACGTTTCATGGGGTCATTACAAAAAACCTTATGTAAGTACCAGTATAAACTTAACTAAAGCATAATATCGTTAACCCACATACTATCAAAAGGTAGGCTAAACCTATCATAAGTGTCCAAATAGTGCATAATAATAATAATTGAGATTAACAAAATATAATAAAAGTTCAAGCTTAAAAATCCCATATCAGTCTCATCATAAAGGAAACTAGAAATACTAGTTGACCAAGTACCCATCAAAACCTGGAACTTGTAAGGAAGCTAAGGTAGCGGAACAACTTCCTACACTAATCTTGAGAGGAGAAAAATGCAAAGCTTTACAGATCTTTAATAGTTACTGTAGACCCTAAATCTGCATTTTGCTCAAAAACAAACAAACATGAGTATTGTTAGTTAAATCAAGCAAATAAGATATAGAATCCATATGAAATATTGAATCATGCTTCATAATGCAATCCAAACAAGAAAATATCAACTAAACTAAGTGAAAGCACAAAGAAGCAAGAATCCAACTCTATCTCATATTGGATTGGTGTCACATGTGCTAGTGACCCTTTCCCAATCCTTGATTGATAGCTAGTGATTATGATGCAATGGAAATGATGAGCAAAATTAGTTCTCAAGGAGAGTAACTTTGCATATGCTTTTTGGATGAAATTGTGGAGGTTGTGAAGGATTTGATAAGAGATGAAGCCTCTATTTTATAGATTTTCAAAATGCTAAGTGTTGAAGAGAGACCAATGTGGGACAAAGATCAAGCCAATGAAAGAATGAGACTTGTCAAATGGTGATTGGTTGATGTATGTGCAAGATTTGGGAAGAGTGCCCATGAGAGGAAAAATTTGAATTCAAATTTGCAATGAATGCTGAGTTTGACTTTGGAAGGGGACATGTAAGAGACATGTAAGGCCTCATAAATGCTCTGTTTGGTGTACATGTCCACTTTGGGGAGATTCAAACTTGGAGAATATTCTTCCTTTATGCCAAGTTGAAAAATAAATAAATTTGATAAATCATCACCAATGCAATTTCATGCAAGTGGCCAAATCTAGAGAATGCAAGTAAGAGATTACATTAGATTTAATCATTAATTAGCTAGGATGATGATTAGATGCTTTGACTTTTATGACTTAAATACTTGATTTATTTAATTCAGTGCTGATGAAGTATGATTTGGATTTGAATCTAAATAAAGTCCTGATTTATTTAATTAAATGGATGATGCAAGATGAAGGTTGAATGATTTATGAGAGATGAAATGGTATTATTTGATTAAACCTTTGGATTGACCCGATTTACCTGATGAATGGATTTGTCGTGTTTGATCAATTCAATGAGCGGATGAATATGCATAATGCTAATTTGACGTGTCTACAGTTACAAAAACTTAAACATAAATAAACACAAATATCATGCATACCACAACACAATGATTTATGTGGGGAAAACCCTTTCGGGAGAAAAAAACCACACTCCAAAATTCGCCCAATATATTATTCAAAAATCAAAAGATTACAATATACTTGTAGAGCAAGCTTCTCACAGGAGTATCACCACTAGAGATCAAGAGACAACATGACCGCTATCAGACTCTCAGAATACACCCTATCTACATACATCCCATCTGGTTATAACAAGATTTTTGGAACCTTCTAGAATTAGGGTTTTACAAGGTCATTTTTCATTTGATGTGTTAATGAAAAAAACCTTGATGTGTCAATGGGAAAAAAAACTTGGCGTGTCAGTGGGAAAAAACCTTGACGTGTCAACGATTTTTTTTTTTTGGTATGATGCCCCGAATCCCATATCTTGTTACGAGTGTACAGTATTTGCATGATCAGTCGCCACATACCAACATACATCTTATCAATAATAAACCATATATAATTGCAAGATTGAGACACATTTTCCCAATAGAACCATGACCAAAAAAAGACAAAAAATAGGAATCCTCTATAAGACTCCAAGTCTTATGAAGCTCTTCCATCATTTATTCCAAGCTATCCTTTAGCTCCATCATTCCAGACTGATCCACTCCAATCCTTCTTCCTTTTTTACTTTGCTGATTTTTTATCTTTCCCTAGCCAGATATGGTACCCATAATTTCTCTTTTCATGACCCTGTCCATACCTTTGCACACATTCTTTATGGTCTCCTCAATGGTCTGGAACCTATTAAAGAATTGTCCTCTTTTTCCATCCTTCTTTCAATTTGCTCCACCCTCTCTGTGAGCATGTCAATTTTCAAACTCTCAGAGTTAGGAGGGGTGTTGGTATTAAACTGGTTTTTAGAAATATGCATCATATATTATGAACTAGTTTCTTATGGATTTAAATTGCATGACATCAAAGATTAGTTAGCATTATATACATTAAATATTGCATGAAATTGAGAAATATCATTAGTTAGAGATCAAATTACTTGTCAATAATCAAGTTGCATGTCAATAACCAAATTGCATGTCAATTATACATTTAACCATCATTATACATGAAAATATTGAAGTAATAAAAGACCTTCATATATTCATTTTGCATGAAAAGAAAAGGGTTATTTATTTTTATGATCATTGGATATATGCATGTTATATTGTCTTCATGAGGAAAATATTTTTCTTTTATATGTGATTTTGCTTTACCTTCCAGGACGGGTGTTGAATATGGACTAATAGAGGGGAGTATATTTTCCTTTTGTAGATCTACATATCATTTTCAATTTAATTTCTTTGGCCAAAGCTATGTGTACCATTAAAATAGATGGATGCTATTTTATTCTCTCTGGCATATCTTGATAGTAGGGTATAGCATGTTCATATGTGAAATGCATGTAAATATATCAGGTTGCACCAAATTCCATCCTACCAGTCATTTCCAGGTTGCTAGGCTTCTCGTGCAGGGACAGGTATTCTTCATGTTAGGAAGAATTTTGGTGAAGTGTAAGCTTCATGGTTGGTAAAAAAAGTGCTTGAGCCATGTTCTCATCTCTTGGTTTGTGCATGAAAATTGGAGTTAGTGGTGACCAAAGACTCCAATGATTATGTTTCTTTTATATTTTTACTGGTATTGTTATGACTAGATGGGCATGAGAGCCTAAGTCACATTCTTGCATAAACCATATCTTGTACTCTATAATACTTGACTAGATAGTACTTCATGTGATGATGTACCTTATTTTTGGTACTTTATATTTTATATTAGACACTTTTACATGTGAGATGTAATGTCATTTGTATATGCTGAAGATGTTTCATTTCATTTCTATATTTATGTGAAAATGAGTTACTATTTATTTTTGTGAGATAGTTTAGGGTTTTAAACCTTTCACATAGAGCTTCTCTCCTTTCTCTCTTATGAGGGGAATATTCATTGTATATTATGCTAGAATTAGTCCTTGGGGGGTCATCATGAGTCCTTCACTTTTACATTGTATTTCATTGCATCATTTCTCTTTTGGAGAGGGGTTTTTATTTCCCATTAGGCTTTTCTACTTTTCTCCACTTTATGAGATATTTGTACATGAGTACCTAACATGGCCTCATAGCTAGGACTCATCATTAGTGCATATATTACTCCCTAAGTTGCACTTAAGGGGGGATGTTAGTGTAAATAGATTCATTATTTACTTAGTTAGCTAATCACCTTTCTAGGATTAACCTTTTCACACTCATAGCTTAAGTCTACTTAGATTTCTTTTACTTTTTTCTCACTTCATAGCATTGAGACATGTGTCCTTATCACTTGAGACACCTATTGACACTTGCTCACACACTTTCAAGTGAAATCATAGGTGTCCCATATTTGGAGGGGTAGTTAGTCATTGTATCCTACCTTCTCACCTCATCCACCTTGCCTATATAAACAAGGTTTCTCATTGTATTTACACTCTTTATTTGTATATTGATAGACATACTATAATAGTGCTTATTTTTTCACTTGTGAAAGTTTGTTTCATGCTTTTGATCTTGGCATTCTCCAACATTCATTATATATAAATAAGAAAAGGAATTATAAACTATAATAAAATCCAAATCTTGAAGGAAATAAAATGAATCCTATGGAAGTGAAGAAAATTAAAAAGCTAAAATTAGAGACGAAGAGATTAAAATTAAAATAGTAGATTATGGTGAAGAGTGAGACTTATAATTTAACTAGAATGAACAATATCTAATGTGTTTATTGTAATAGAGGGGGAAACCTAATAAATGAATGTCCAATAATAGAAGGTACTAGAAGATTCATCACACTAAGGATATAACTTTAGAAGTCCCTTAGAAGAGTAGTGAGTATCTATTATGGTTAC
This sequence comes from Sequoia sempervirens, assembly GCA_007258455.2. Taxonomy (NCBI): domain Eukaryota; kingdom Viridiplantae; phylum Streptophyta; class Pinopsida; order Cupressales; family Cupressaceae; genus Sequoia; species Sequoia sempervirens. The sequence continues at coordinate 13,989 of VDFB02304494.1, read as the reverse complement.
ATGATAAACAAAAAATACATGATTATCCCATGTCACTTGAAGAAGATAGATAAAATCCAATGGTTAGAAGAATTAAAATAAATGATTCCTCCATAAATAAAGGAATGGCTAGGGCATAAGGATTATCCACTCAAGCACTAAATGGTTATACAACCCATGGTTAGCAAAAACAACAATGTTTTTCTTGTGCTTGTGTTTGTTGGTGGCGAATGGTTTGCTACTATTTTTTTGTGTTTATGTTTATTTTATGTTGATGCAAAGGATTTCAAGGCCCCTTCAAAACTTTTTATTATCTTTTAATCAAATATAAAAATTAGAAAGGAGGAAAAACCAAAGATAATTCAATAACATAAACCATGTGGTACCCGAGAAATATAAAAAGGAGGCTTATACTAGCTATAACAATCATTATTCTAAAGGATAAGGTTAAGGAGGCTATCGCAATAACAATGGATGTGGTTATGGAAGAGGAAGAAGAAAAACGCCAACATGTTTTTTCCATGGTAAACTATGAAATTATGCTCATGATGCATTCATTTCCCATAAATCCATATAGTTTTATAAGAATAGACCAATGCCAAGGTCAAATAGTGAAGAGCTAGCAGGTCCAAATACATCATGTGATGCTAAGGTGTTAATGAAATGGCCAAAGAAAGAATGATAAAATATTAGGTTATGTAAGAAGATCGATATATAACCTAAATATGAGATGGGGGAACCTTCAGTTACAAAAGAAATAAAATTTTAAAAGAATATAAAGAAAGGAAGAAATATCTAAGATGAAAATTCATTAAGAAATTTAGAAAGAAGGAAAATAGAGCTATATTAATTACCCTTTGAGGGATAGACATAAATAAAAATAAATAGATATTAGAATAAATTGATGAGAATGAGGAAGAAGGAAGACACTTGGATAAAAGAGAACATGATCTAGTGGTAAAAAATATAAAGAATTAATTAAAAAATACAAAACTAGAAGGCAAGAAAGACTACTTAAAAAAATTGAAAATTAAAGACATTACTAATTTTATAGAAGATAATATATCTAGAAAACCAAGAAATTATCCAAACATTTATATAAAAGGAGCATATAGCAAAGAATATGATGTAGGAGCATCCAGGTACATGAGCAATCCTGCACAACCAAAAAGATTTTAAATTTTAATGCTTGTGTTTTATTTTGATTTTTTGTTGCAGACACAAATTATTGAAATTCTCAACTCATCCAGCATAGTAGAATTTGATGACAGATTGTGGAAAAATCAAATTATTTAATTGATTTATTTTTAAATTATTGAAAGATGTTAATTTTCTAAAAAGGCAAATCCCACACCCAAGCTTGGAGTGGGAATTTAATATGCTTTGTAACTCCACTTTGAAAATTTGAATTTGAATTTTATTGCAAGATTGGAATGCATGGCGTTGGGGAGAGTGGAGAGAGTGGGTTGGAGAGTGGGAAGGAAATTTTGAATTGCACATTGAATGCACATGCCAAGAAGAGGAAACCCATGCCTAGGAAGGAGTAATGAGCATTCTGGAAGTTTGACTAGCATTTGGGGAGAGGGAGATTGTCTGAAGTCATGACTATGAGAACTAGTATCAGTAAAATACCCATAAATTTCTCATTTCTCAATGAAATAGAGAATTTAATATGTTTTAGAAAGCTAGGAAGGAGCAACATGTAACGCCCCATCGTGAACCCTAGAGGATGACTCACTATCAACTGAAAACAAAACAATTTTTTTAAAAAGTGTTATGTTGCACGATTGAAAATGAACATAAACTTAATTATTATCCTATGTCCCCTAAGGTTCACGACTGCATTACATAGTTCCCATTATCCAAATTTACAAAACCATAAAACTTAATGATAACCAAATTCTAACATCATTTAAGAATCACATCTACTCATCACATATAATCAAGTGAATCATGAGGTACAACCATAAATAAAATATAAGAGATTAATTGATTACATCCATTCCATTTAACATGTACAATATTGTTGTATACATAATTCATCTCATAATAGAGAGTTACATCATTTCCATCTTTACAATTACATTTTGTACAATAATCCCTCCTCATTACATGTGAGGAGTACTCAACAACATGATACATAATACATAATTGAGTTATAATACAAAATACAAGTACAAGGATCATAAATCCTAAGAGCAGATGCAGTGCAAAAGTCTTCGAAACAAGTGAAGTCGCCACAACACGTACAAGAGAAGGGAACCCAATGGAGAACAAAACACATTCCACCCAACCGTGTGGACCAAAAGGTCCACTCCCCATGCTAGGAGGTAACAAAGGGCCCCACCATCACTGATAGACAGAGGACTAAGACTTCACAAGGCTGATATAACACACAAGAGCAAGTAGAACAATGTCAAATGATAAAAACCATACATCTAGAGGCACAAAAATATCCAAGGCAAAACAAAAGACAAAGAAATACATGGTTGCTGTAGGGGAAGTGTCATCACATAGTTGGTCATAGGTTATCTAGGTAGATCTTCCTAGGCCCCGACCCCCTTCCTAGGTTATCCTGGTAGCCTCTACCGAACTCCGACCCTTCATGCCAACTATGCAGAATCAACTTACCTCTCGTGGAGAAAAGGTAGTTGATAAGCCATTCCAGGCCTTCTCATCTCACCTCAAGCCTAAATGACCACTTGAGCCTGAGCGAGGTATAGACTTATCTTGTTAATGTTATAGCTACCCAACCCCCTAGTTGTTTTTATGTTATCACTTGTTTACGAAACTTCCACATGGGTTATCTAGGTGCCCCTTTGTGCGCCGACCCCCATTGGAAGCCACTCCCCTACTGACAACATAAAACCAATAAAATAGAAAACAAATCCATTTGCTCAAACTCAAAACTCGAAGTAAATCACATGGCGAGGCATAACCCATCCCGCTCACAAGTTTCCAACTGAACCATTTGAATCTATACCTTGCACAAACACAATAAACATGCAAACAATTAGATCAAACACAAGATTAGAAACCAATGATTCCTCAAGAAATCCATTTGAAATTTGCAAAAGATAAGAAATGAAAATGAAGAACACAAATGAAACAATTAAATCCTATCTAATGCAAGCAAACTCTTGATCTCTTGAGGGAGTTGGTGCAAATAGGTGTGTGGAGATTTGCCCTTTCCCAACTCCTTGAATGCAAATGTTGATTGAAGATGATTGATCCACTTGATGAAGACTTTGAATGTATGCTCCAAGCTTAAAATCTGCAAAAAACCTAGCTATGATTCAATGAGATGGATGAGGATTGCTAAGTATTTTAGCATGGTAACTTTGCTTGAGATGTGGATGATCAAATGCATGGTGAAGCATTCTATTTATAGAATGTTGAAATGGAAACAAAGCCAAAATGGAGCAATGTGGGACAAAGATTCAACCAATGATATAATGCCACTTGTCAACATGTGATTGGGTGAGGAATGAGCAAGTTTTGACAAATGTGCCAATAAATGCATTTTTGAATTTGAATTTTGAGAAAAGACATGTAAGAGGGGGAAAGAAAATTGCATTGAATGCCACTTGGCTCAAGGCAAGGACATGTAAGAAGAAGTAAATGCCTTGTTGGAAGGACTTGTAAGAGAGAGAATAATGACATGTTGGAAGGACATGTCATTCAAATTTTGAATTTGAAATAGAAGAATATTCCTCCAAAAGATGCTTTGTTGAGGGAAAATGAAGATTTAATAAATCAATAAATTGATTTATTTGTGCAAGTGGAGATATCTAGAGAATGCAAGTGGGAGAGATTAGTATTTAATCATGGTTAGATTAAATAAATGATGATTATGTTAGTTTAATGATGATTAGGTGAGTTGACTTATTTTGACTTAGATTTTTGGATTAATTTAAATCAAACAAGAGAGGAAATGATTTAATGAGTTTAATTAAATAAACATGTTTTGATTATTTAATTAAAGAGATTGAAGTAAGATTAAATTAAATAAGATTTTAATTTATTCAATTTAATAGATAGACTTTAGAGATTTAATTAAATAAAATTAATTATTTAATTAAAATAGGGATAATTAGATCAAATGAATTGATTTAATTAACAAGGGAAAGTGACTTAATTTGACAAAAATAATTTATTTAATTAAGAGACGAAAATTGATGAATTTAATCAGATAAGGGAATTTGATTAAACCTAGACTGAGGGATGATTTAGGAAGAAACGATCTTAGTAGATCGAGTTAGATGCTAATGTCAACTTGTACATTTTAGTGTCTACACCAACCATAAAGGTGAACATATAGTGCAAGGTTAAGGAATATCACACACACATCAATGCATAACCAACCTTTATCAAGGCTCATTATAAACTCCATCAAGCAAAGAATTCCCTCAAGCCTCTGGAAGATTTCTAACATTCACTTAACAATAAGACAAAACCATTGAGCAAAACCCACTATCAAGCCCATTCCAAAATCAACTCAATTCCAAATTCAACCTCAATAATAAAAAGTCAAAACCAACCAATAGGACATCCCAGGGAGACCTCAATTTCCTCCTCATAAGATACCCTATCTAAGAAAGTCTAATAAGTCATAATGATTTCCCCATCAAGAAATGAAAAAATCAAGATCACGAAATGACTATTTATAGATAACACTCACCATCAAGAGTAGAAACATCATAAGAAGATAATTAACTTCATTCATAACACAATTTCAGAAAAGGACTCCCACTTTAAACAATGAGCATAATTACTCCAATAGATAACAATACCACATAAAGTCCAAACTTGTACACATAATTACCACTAAATCCATCATGAGGAAATAATCTTCAATCAAACTATTTACCATTAACGATCTGACTCCACAAACAAGATATTCCAATTCATTCCTTGAACAAATCATTCTATTATTAATATAAATAAACCAATATTCCACACATAATAAGTTCTAAACTTAACATTACACGAACTAAAATAGTCTTCAAAAGTACTCATTTTCCATATACACTAGTCTTCCATTATTGATTCTAAAATATCCAACTTCTATATTACTTCCCGTTTGTTTCCAACTATATAATTTCAACACTTAAAGCAACAAGACACTTTTGTAATAAAAATAATGAATGCATGAATAAATATATAAATTTATATCTTAGCATACGCATATTGTATGTATATATATCAACCTAGTGACTCTACTTTATAATATATAAATATATATATTTATAAACTAAAATAATCTTAAATAAGGGCCTGATTTAAATATCAGATTCATAATTTTACTTCATAAACATTGCTATAACGGTTTGTCATAGGGCACGACAGAGATACAACATACAGTTTTTTTTTTAACAATTGTAGAAATTGTTCTCCAGTCTTATCATACCTACATCGAATGAAAAGCTTTACATATAGTTTTTTTTTTAACAATTGTAGAAATTGTTCTCCAGTCTTATCATACCTACATCAAATGAAAAGCTTTACGCATGTTGGTTGTCACAATGTCGAGCTAACATGCAAAATATTATACAATAACTCCTGAAAACCTAATTAAAGGGACAATTGCGTTGTTCTTATCTCCTTTTCTCTGAACCGTTATTCATATATTGACAATAGAATCTAATATCAAATAGAATTATTCATTGCTCCCTGCCGACACAGAGGTTGTTAAGGATTAAGGGTCTGGAGATAGCTCCAAAGTACACACTGATGTTGCAAACTCATTTAACGCCGATGATGAAGACGGGGAAGTAATACCCGAGTTCTACACAGGGTCGACACTTAGAGATTTGATCTACAGTTTCGAGGATTTCGCCACCCGAGATAAAGTACAATCAAAGACATATCTACGGTTCACTCAAAATCAATTGTCAGACTCCATGAACGTTCACACGGAGATAAATTCACATGGAAGCACATTACAGGAAATGACTAAAACAAAAATTCAAAATTAACGATAAGCGCCAGAAGCATTATCAGAACCAAGGAATAAATCTTTGCAACTATGCCATTGTAATTAATTCAAATCACATGAACGACTTGCGTTCTCTCCCTGAAGTTCAAAAAACCACCATTAGATTTACAACAAATGACTTCAATTTGAAGGCTATACTTTGCACATAACGAATTGGGAACAAACTTTTGAAAACTCCAAACAAAGTTTAATGAGACAGTGCTGATATGGCGCAAGAACAATATCTGAGCCATTTCTTCGACTATCCAAGAAAGGCGTGATGATTATAGTATCAATATGAAATGAATTTTAGAGATAATAATAAGGTGTGCTATTTATCATCATACAAGTAATCTTCACTAAACTCATGCCTATAAGAAGTACTTGCCATTTTCTAAGGGATTGTATGGATTTACTTGCAATGGCAAAAGTGATCTTTAAGCAAAATAACCACAATCTAATGGTTATGACTACATTATTAGTGTACATCGATCTTAATCAGTAGGCAGAGATATTAAATCTAAAACTCTGTGTTTCAATTATATACTTTCGCCTGTACATACTTATGTCCGGCCTCTTTGCAATGAAGCAACTAAAACAGTATTATAAACGTATAAAGTTTCCTATGTAAATATGTGTTGGTAATCCAAAAATCATTACCAGTCTCACTCATAAACAATTCAATTAGATTATCCACTGAGCTACCAGAAATCTGCAACATTGGTGGCTCTGTGGCTTCTCCAGTATTGATCTCCATTTCTTAAATATATCTGGAGATCTATATCTCTTCAATTCAAAGGGAATCGAATTACAAAGGGATATGCTGAAGATCTGATATGAAGCAAACTATCGACCTCCTCCAATTCGATTGAAAAGAAAGGGCACAAACTGGCCTCCCTACGTCGCATGCCGGGCGACTTCCTCATGACATTTGTATATTTCGAAAGTCTATCGAAATTTACGGTGGACAACATATTACCTAACAAACAGGGTAAGACAAACGACGGCGTTCTCTCCACATAACTGGCGAATGCAAGACTTTTGAACGACAATTAAGGGACACCATTGGTGATACATGCAACTTTAATCCAGGCGGATTTTGGAAGATGCGAATCTGAGACGACCAGGTTCAAGAAACCGCGGCTAGAAGAAGCGATTGACAAAAACAGGGGCGGCTTAATTGACACAGTCACATCTACGGTAAAACAGTGCAAAAAGAAGAGATAAGCATGAGGTTGATCTGCACTTGACATAGAGTAACATGCATGTGATATTGTTACAGCCGATGCCTATTAAGCAAGTTTAAAGTTTCAAAACTCAGACTGTTGTTTACTACACCGAATGTATATATACATATATATATATGTATGAAGATAATGCATACAATTTACAATATGCAAAGGATAAGGGTAAGTCAGTTCAATGTTTTCAGATTATACGCAACCCCAGTCTCCAGTGTTGATGGCATGTCAGAAGGGCACCGAGTTGAATTCGATTAATACTTAGTATCGAAATTTAAACAAACTTCATACAGAACGATTGGAAATAGACATCGATAAGGACTTAAACCAAGAGCTAACATACCCATTATCCTTGAGGTATAACTTGCAAATTTACCAGGTCGATATGAGGCAAACAGGCAAACAGAGATTACAAGAAAAGCACCAAACAATTCGCAGAAATACTGAAGCAGTGCTGTTAAAAGTACTAGTTGGTTCCCATTCAGATTAAATAAATATAGAAGCATATATTCCAACGGAGAAGAAAGAAATGCAAGAAAAAGGAACCTGGATTCTCCTGTTTGACAGAGGAAGTGTTGTTGCAGAACGCTCCACTTCCAGCCTGCCGCTCAGCCCACTTCCAAAATTCCCAACTCCAAAAGCCTACAAGATCAGGAATCAACTTTCCAGAACCCCATACAACTCCCCACTTCCAGCTTCCATAACCCTCAAGAAGTTTTTAGAACCAGAGAACACAAAACTCAAGAACCAGAAATTCCTGTACAACTGAATGCAATTCATTTCACGGAAAATAACCAATTGCCCCTCTTCATATAACTCCACTTCTTTATTTACTGACCACTCCCTTAACTATGCCACAAAATCTCCTATTTTAAAATCTATTTATCTTATCCAACACCCAACAAAAGCTAACTACCTTTCTTTTAAAATATCTTTATTTAATTTCCACAATTCACCACTTATCCACTTGTTTTTAATTTTATAACTTTTAAATCATAATTTGTAATTGCACCCACTATCCACCCACTATCCACCATTTACTCCACCTGTTATAATTCTTATAATTTTAAAATCATATCTTGTGACTTACACACTCAAACAAATTGAATAATTAATTATTAATTTATTAATTTAATTCCTTATTTCCAAAGCCTTTTAATTCGATGTTTTCTATTTTAACGAAATAATCAAATAAAGCACAATCATGCAGTACTAGATCAAGCTGCAAAATGAAAGACAAATTGACATCAATAAAGACAAACCAAGCCACATACAGCAACACTGTCAAAACGAAGCGCGAAGGGGCATTACACAACATAAAACCCAGAAGCCATTCTAGAAAATTTATGCTAATGAGGGAGCTGCGATAGGTAGAAAGTGACGAGTTATTTGTGGCAATACGAAGAGAAGCTTTTGGATGGGAAAATGGATGCATAAAAGGTGTGAAAATGAACATTGTTCTCAAGAGGAGAGGATTTGATGTCAATTGAAGTATGTTGTTGCACTGTTTTTTCTACTCATAGAGAGCAATGATTTGAATTTTGTTTGCTTGTAGGTGTTTTTTTACAGAATATGAAGTTTATTTTTGTTTTCCTGTAGGTTGGTGTTGCTGGATTGACATAGTTTGGAGAATGTGGAAGCTTTTGTAAGAAATTATTATTACAACCAATCAAGAATGAATAATATTTTATATTTCATATTTCTTGTGTTCTCCATTTATGTGTTTTTGAAAATAGAGAAGTGAACTTGCTGCAACAATTGAAACTCCTATAGATTCTCAATTGTTGAGCTTGCATCAAATGGTATCAAAGCTAGAAGATCTTGTGAGTGCAGAGTATGCACTAGGACTTGTGGGTGAGGAGTGGTGAAGAGTGAAGCAGTGAAGCCACAAGAGACAGAGTTGTGAGAAAGTTTGCTTGTTATAGGCATGAAAGAGGGTCTGTGACTACTATCCTCCAATAGAGATAAAGCTGGGTAGAAGGTGTAGAGTTCCTCCACTGAGAGAGAGTGAATAGAGGAAACATCTTCCAAAGTCTTTGTTGGGTAAAGGGTAGTGTGTTGTGAGAAATTGTTTTTGCAGAGTGTGTAATGTATTGTAGCAGTGAGAGAGATGGATATATGCATGAGGAAGAAGCCTGCGATATGGGAAGGATGGAGAAAGTATCAAAATAGGAGGATCACCTGGATGATCATGGATATAAATGCAAGGTTGGATAGATTGGAACTACTACAATAGGGAGAGATAGTCAAGAGCCATGAAAAGTTGAAAGGTGTAGTAGAAGATGAAAGAGAAGAAATTGGGATAGCAAAAAGAAATGAGGTATGATTTGATAATTCCGAGTTTGATTTGTTTGTAAGTAAAGAAAGTGAGATACATGGAGGTGTGAAAGTGGGGATCTTTGACGGCCCCATCTTTGATGAGGAAATTGGTGCATAAGATCTCCTATTGAGAGATGAGATAAGAGGAATAGAAAGTTATTAAGTGGAGAAGTAAATTTTTATTTTTCAGAATTGTATGAAGAGGAAATTGATGGGGATTTGTTTGTTGCTGAGATGGATATGAAGTTGCAAATAGATGGGAAGAAAATAAATGAAGATGCAGATTTGTATGCAACATGTTTGTGTGAAGAAGTTGTTGAAGATGTTATAGTGGTTGAAGACATGAAGATGATGGTGGGAGAAGATGGGGTAGATGAAAACCTCATAGCAAAGGATGTGATAAAGGTTGCAGCTGAAGATAACATAGGAAACATTGCAGCAAAGAAAGAGAAGGTAAATTTGTTTGCATTTTGTGATTTTCATGAAGCTGTAGGGGAAGATTTGTATGTGTATGTTGTAGGTGTTGATATGTATGATGACTTGGAATTTGGTGGAGGTGGTCGAATTTTGGTGGGTTGGATCCCATGAAGGAGGTTAGAAAAGGAGAAAAACAGTGGAAGAGGATGATGGTTCATGGTGGATAAAAATCCATGGGAGGAAAGAAGAATGGTTAGCAGATATGTTGGACGAAGAAGAAGAAAAAAATTCAAAAAAATAAAGAAGAATGGTGGATCTAAAACAAAAACATGGTTTTCAAATGTTCATGAACTTCATTCACGAAACATTTCTTCTACTCGGGTTGTTTGATGCAAGAGCATCCGGGTGCATAGGAAATCCTGCACAACCAAAAAGATTTTAAATTTTAATGCTTGTGTTTTGTTTTGATTTTTTGCTGTAGGCACAAATTATTGAAATTCTCAACTCCTCCAGCATGGTAGAATTTGGTGATGGATTGTGGGAAAATCAAATTATTTAATTGATTCATTTTTAAATGGTTTTAAAATTATTAAAAGATGTTAATTTTCCAAAAAGGAAAATCCCACACCCAAGCTTGGAGTGGGCATTTAATATGCTCTATAACTCCACTTTGAAAATTTGAATTTTCATTTTGTTGCAAGATTGGAATGCAGGGCATTGGGGAGAGTGGAGAGAGTGGGTTGTAGAGTGGGAAGGAAATTTTGAATTACACATTGAATGCACATGCCAAGAAGAAGAAACCCACACCCAAGAAGGAGTAATGAGCATTTTGGTTCAGTTTGACTGGCATTTAGGGAGAGGGAGATTGTCTGAAGTCATGACTGTGAGAACTAGTCTTAATAAAATACCCATAACTTTCCTATTTCTCAACAAAATGGAGAAATTCAATATATTTTGGAGAGTTGGGAAGAAGTAGCATAAAACCCAAAAACCATTCTATAAAATTCATGCTAATGAGGGAACAGTGATAGACAAAAAGTGACGGGAATTTTTTGTGACAATACAAAGAGAAGCTTTTAGATAGGAAAATTGATGCATAAAAGGTGTGAAAATGAGCATTGTTCTAGAGAGGAGAGGATTTGATGTCAATTAAAGTATGTTGCTACTATTTTTTGCTGCTCATAGAGAGAAATGATCTTATTTTTGTTTGCATGTAGGTGTTTTTTTAGAGAATATGAAGTTTATTTTTGTTTGCTTGTAGGTTGGTGTTGTTGGATTGACATAGTTTGGAGAATGTGGAAGCTTTTTGTAAGAGATTATTGTTAAAATAATTCTAGAATGAATAATATTTCATATTTCTTAGTTCTCCATTTATGTGTTTCTGAAAATAGAGAAGTGAACTTGTTGCAACAATTGGAAATCCTATGAATTCTCAATTATTGAGTTTGCATCAGAACACCTCAAGTCAAATATTTGGAAAAAACACAAAGTAAATGGAAGAAATAACTAGTTTTGTTAGATATAAAGGTAATTGGTGTGAGTATAATCATAAAATAAGATAAATACACCAGATCCAATAGATTCTAAGCAATATCTAACTAGTTAAGCTATACTTCCAATGAAATACTTGAAAACATAGAACAAAGAAGCCATTTAAACATTTAAACAATGAAGAAATGCATAAAGGAACCTAGTTAAATGCCTCAAACCTCATCCCATTGGGGGATTGGTGTTGCATTGATGTGGAATGTCAACCCTTTCCCAACCCCTTTGATGAAACAAGCTCAAAGATGGGTGCCATTGATGAAAACTAAGCTAAAAATGGATGGAATGCTAAAATGGATGCAAGATGGATGAATGTGAATATTCAAATGTGTAGCATAACTTTGCTAAAATGGAAGTGCACCATTTTCTCAAAGAAATAAGGAGTATTTATAGGAGAAACTGGTGAATCAATGGTCAAGATTGATTTGATCAATCAAGGGATGAGAAACAATGAGAGGTGAAGGAATGGATCAAGGATTCTCATCAATGGATGAGAGTGCAAGTTGAAAAGGATCAAGGATCCAATCAATGGCTCTCATTGATTCAAAGAAACAAACTTCCTAAAAATTGGGAAGTTGTTAGGAAGTTTGTTACAAGGAATATTCTATTTTGGAGGAGTTCAAATGGAGGAATATTCCACATGGGAATATTCCCTTGCAAGCGGGAGGGTGAGGGAAATTAGCAATTTACATAATTGAAATAATATTTTAATTGTGCAAGATGAGTGAAATTAAGATTCTCATTAAATAATTAGTTTATTTAATGAAAGGGGGTTAAATGACATGTGATTGAATAATTGAGATTATTTAATTAAATGAGAGGACAAGCAATTTAATTAGATAATTCACATTACCTAATTAAATAAGATGAAAATTAGCGTAAAAGGGGATGAATTAGCCAAATAACATTGATCATTTGACTAATAGGAGAAAATGATGTATTTAATTAAACAACTAGGATTATTCAATGAAACAGTTGAAAAGAGGTGAATTTAGGGTGAAATGGTGTCAGTAATCAGATTTAGATGTGCAATATCAGTTAGGACAATTTTAAGTGTCTACAAATGGAAAAATAGTTAAAAATTTCTTATTAGATCTAGGGGCGTATATAAATATCACGCTAAAAGAAGATCAGGAGCATTTGGTAAACTATAACTACATGAAACTCCTTATGGCATTCCTTAGTAGATAGAAGCCCCATATGACCTATAGAAAAGTGAAGAATTGTATGAGTAGACTTTATGGGAATAAAAACAAGGTATGAATTTGAAGTAATAAATATGAATAAATAAGATCAAGAAGTCTTCAACATCCTACAAGATATTGAATGGTTTGTAGATAATGATGGAATATTTGATGCCAAGAAAGAAGAATGAATACTACAAGTAAATGATAAAGCAATACAAATGCATTTTAATGAAGAAATAAAAGGAGCATGTGTAGAAGAAATACACATTTAGAATGAACATAAAGAGGAAAGAAATAAAAAATTATAAATAATTAGAAGGATTTCTAGGAAGGAATGGGATAGAGAATCTAATTTAGAAGGTGATATATTCATAAAAAATAAAAATATTCAACTAACAAAGATTATGTGGTAGAAGAGTGGGCACGGGAAGAGTTAGAACAACGTTTAAAAAGAAGATATTAGGGTTTATAAAGTTTTTATGGCCATAAAAATGATCAAAACCACACAAATGAATACCACCATTAAAAAGAGACTAAACCACATACAAAAGGGAATTTCATATGTTAAATTGGCACATTATTCAAGTGTAGGATATTTAAGGAATCACCTCCAAAATATGAGAAAGGAATTTGTGAATGAATAATTCAAAATGAGAACTTTAGATGATACTTTGATATTGTCTTACAAGATAAAGAAACACACATAAACAAAACATACCCATATGGAAAGCCATGGAAATTTTCATCAAGAATAATTGCTTAGAAGAAGAAGATACTGAGGAGATATTAAAAGATGATAGAATAGAGAATCCAAAATACCATATAGATACCTATCAATATATCTAGAATAGAATATCAGAAGCAAATGAGAGGATGAGAGTCCAACTATTTTATTGTCCAAAATCTAACTCCTATCACAAGAGCATGGTATTGTATGAAGAGTTAACATCATCAACTAGATACTAGGATATTCCAAAGCTAATTTATATCTAGAATCTTCAAGTTTTGGGACCCACATCCAACAATAAATATGGTATTAAAAGTAAATAAATATAAAATAAATTTATTGGAATATTAGGTCATAAAAGAGTTTGAGGAAGAAAAGCCATATGCAATACCTTAAAAGGAACAAAACTAATAGAAAAGAATTGAATGGGTACAACTGACCACTATAGTACCATAAAAGATATGTTATTCAACCAAAAGAAGAGGTAATGATCCTTTTAACGAAGAAGAAGATTCGAAGGATCTTGATGTGTAGTTATGAGAATATGAAAGGGAAATAGTGGAAAATAATAAAAGATATAAGTCAATAATTTTACTT